>CM021100.1:485327191-485624441 GCA_007115665.2 Sequoiadendron giganteum | reverse complement strand
GAAAGTGTTTGACTAAACAATTGGAAAATAAAATTATTGTATAAAATAGAATTAAAATAAAAACTTGCACCATTCTAATATTTCTTTCCATTCCATGATGAAAATTTGGAAGGAACAAGCTTAAAAAAAAGAATAAAAGGTAATAGACATTCTATGACTAGATTTATCTATTGGATTCAATAGACGCTGCAGACATTTAGATTTGTTTTGTAAGATTAATTTACTTAAATATGACAAAATATCTTAAGATACAGTTCAACTTTCTTCAAAAAAATCGATAGCGATGAATTTTAAAAAGAAAAAAGAAGTTACAAATATTTTATGAATGATTTATTGTATGAAACTCAATGGAAAGCCCAAAATTTAAATTGTCTTTCGTGAGGATAGTGTACTTGAAAATAAGAACATACTAAAAAAGAGAGTTCAATCTGTCCCAAAAAAATTGAAAACAAAGAACTTAAACAAATAAAATAATTACAAATACTATATGAGCTATTTTATTGTATTGGACTCAATAGACACCACAGAATTTCATATTACAGAGAGTTCAACCTGCCTAAAAAGACAAAACTGTCCTTCCAACCTAAATGTAGGTCAGTATATCAAACAGAAGAAACGACAGTCAAGCACGGGTAATTGATTATATAAAATAAAACTCTTCCAATCCGCTTAATCCTATGAAGTATAAGTGTCGCTCCACCAACGCTTACAGTCATATACTGAACAAAAAGCCTGCAAGCAAGTGAGAATCAGAAGTATTCCCGTGGCCAGAACAGTGAGGAGCTGCCATGAACCAAATATGTACTTGATTCCGTACTCCCTCGCAGCAACGCTCCATCTGTTGTGATAATGCTTGTTGACGTCTATTATGACTTGGTCCAAATATTTAACTCGCGTCAGTTTAACGCATTTGCCCAAGCCATTCCACAGACTTGCCACTTTCCCGTCGTCTGCCAGGTGATTGTAGATAATCCCGCTCTTTCTCAGCAGCCGAACATCTTCCTCTGTGTCGACGATGCCGTTCATGAAATCAGTGTAGCGAGTGAAGATCAAAGCACCAGGAGCCGCCGAAGCTTCGAACGCCACCAGATTTCTGAGAACTACTTCGGTGTTGGAATCCAACCTCAATTTGGGAAGATAAAGAGTTGCAGTGGTAGGGTCAAATCGAATTGTGGTGACGTCCCCATCAGTTGGAAGGAATTTTACTCCTGCTGAGTATAAATCGGAGACGGAGGGAATCGCTAGTTCGTCACGTGTAGGAGGAGTATCGACAGAGGAATAACCTCGCTCCTCATCTTTTTCCTCATCCTCTTTGTCTTTGCGCTTAATTGAAAGAGTTTCAAAAGCGGAAACAAGACGGGTGGACAACCGTGTCACCAACTGGACAGGCCTTCCTTTTAAGACACGCTCAGGGAGTGCCGAGACAAGTTGAACAAGGGCGATCTTTAAAGAAGAGAGATACTTCCATAAAGCTTTCAGAGCACGCGTTAAGTATGTTGAATCCGGCGACGGGACATTCCCGTCCTCGTTCTTCATAGAAATGGTATCCTCCATGGCTGCTGCAGGGACAATACAGTAGTAGAGCACCTCCAATATGTGACCCCTTTCTTTTATACGCAACCTTGAACTATCCCGCATCCTCAACATAAATGGCGACCATTCTTGACAGGCGAGACTTACCAGATTGCAGAGACTTTCTTTCGCTTTATCTTGAGAACCCAACTGCATTTCCAGCAGCTTTTGCAAGACGAACAAAGGAAACTGATTCTCGAGCATCATCAGATCTCTCATGATTGCGTTGTGTGTTGCACTCCTGCGAGATGGATCTAAGACTCTGCCCAGTTGCTTCACCTGGGATGACACGCGTGCAAAAGCCTGATCCGCCCGTTTGGGGTAGAACTGCAAGCACTCAAGCAGGAACGATGCGTCCAGAACCATAAGCCATGCAAGGGCTTCCTCGTTGTAGTCAAGATATTTGTGGTAGCAGTTCCTGATCTCCCAGTCGTACTTCTTCACCTCTTCCACAACAGATTCCAATTCGCTATCACCGGTTAGCGTCTTCTGAAATCTTCGCGCAGCAGCCACTTTATTTCTCTCCATCTCGTAAAGTTGGGATCTCCAGTGGTGATATGGTCCAATGGAGACGCACTGTGGAATATAAGCTTCTGGCTTCACTGCCAACAGCTCCTTGGGCACACCAAAAATGGATACAAAAATCTCCTTTTCGTCTTCTTGCTCGCCATGTCGTTGCAGGCCTTCCTTGATTTGAATAACCCAGACATCTTGATCGATGATTACTTCATCTGCACTTATCAATTCCATGAGGCCAACTCCGAAACAGATGACGGATCACAGAAAGCAATCAGCTAAGCAAGGGATGAAAATAAGATAATCGAATACTCAAATATGCGAAACAGGAGGGCAAGTGGGTCGTATATATAGCTTCATCCTCGGCTCTAGCCATAGCGCTACTAGAATTTCACAGAAATTTCTATACTTCTATCGAGAATTTGAAAAGCATTTCTATTCCTAGAGTTTCACATGATAAATGCTTAACGAAAAGGGTTCCATTCAAAGTGCGAAGAATGCTGGTTACTCTAAGACGGTACTCGCATACGGTGGGAGAGGGCCCTCTGACAAGGCCTATCTAATCCAAAATATGTAAAGTACTAACTTAAAATTAGTTAATCTCAGACTATCACAAGATAAAACATGTAACTTAATTTTAAGAGTTTGATGTTTGGTCCCTATGTTAACAAATATTGCCATTACGCAGCACTCGATATCTGATAGATCTTGTCAAATGGCTTACATGGGGGATGGCCCTCAAGAATACCCTGCCACGTTTACATTTGAAGGATTTGAAAGAATTTCATCCTGCATTTATGATTTCCTTAAAGACATTTGAAAGTAATAATGTTTGCCCGTGTCACTGTTATTAATACTATTTTATTTTCAGCTTATTTTATTTTATTTGAAAGTAATAATATAGTTTCAATTACATCTTGGTGTGCAATGGTATGGTTTGATTTTGTTAATTTAGAATTTGAATAAATAGAACTTAGTATTTGACATTAAGTAAAGTAGAATGCAATTGTGAGATGCTTTAAATTAAGAAGAAAGACAATAACAACTATTATTCTAATTTGTAAAATGTAATAAATATGGTTTTTTGTTTTTTTTTTACCTTTATAATATGAATGTAAACAATATTTTCTAGTGGAAATGTAAAAAGAAGATATGATTCTTAGATTTTTTTTTTTTGTTTAAAGTGATTTTTTTTTTTAATATTATTTTTATTTATTTTATATTGGATTCATGAAATGGTGTGATCTTTTTCACAGTCAAATCGTTCTACCACATTCTCAACTCTCAATCATAAAAGTCAATCCGTAATGTTCAAATAGAGTATGTTAGGTTTAATTAAAAATATGGGAGAATGTAGAGATTTGATTTCTAAAAAATAGGTTTTTAATGTAGTGATATTATCTACTAATATTACTATTTTTTTATATTTCTAAAAAAACCGAATGGTGGGATCTTTCTCAATCATCTTGCATCATTCTAACATGTTCTAAACCATCGATCATGAAAATCACTCGATTGGATTCATATAAGGAACGCCTTCGACATAATAAAACATTTACATAAATAAAATCATTATTAAATAACTATTATATCATAAATATCAAATACTTCTAAATTATAATAAACAAATTCTTAACTAAATAAAATAATTCTTAAATAATTCCATAGTAAACAAGTTAATTTTGAAAATAAAAGAATCTCTAAAATTCATATTTTTGAATTTTATTAAGATATATGTATTTAAGATATTTATATCAATTATTAGTGCTTGCATATTACAAATATTTATATATAATGTTTAGATTAAGAAAGCACACATTATAATTGATTTATGTTAAATAATTTATATTAAAAATATATAATTATTGAAAATAATGAGGTGATAATAATAAATATAAAATTAGGATGTAGGTTTTCTTTATTCATTTGGATTTCTTAATAATTATATGTGTTTGAATAATATATTAAATGATTAGATTTAATATTTTATTATTTTTCTTAAGAAATATTGTTATTAAAAAAATAAAAAAATTGCATATTGTATGTAGATTAGTCTATGTATTCTTTGTCAAATAAATAAAATCAATCTTTTAATTTGATCACACTGAGATTGATGATCACCCTTGTCTATAATATAATTTTATCATAACCATTTGATCACATAACTATCTTTCAATTAACAATTAAGAAAAGAAAACCGTCAAAAAATTATTTAGTTTATAAAAAAAAAGGTAAATTCTTACTAAACAAACTATCCCAAAACATTTTGTGACAATTAAGTTATATTCTTAAGAATTATGTGCAGCTACATCATCCCTCTTATATCATTTCTTTTAATGGAACATTAATTCATGGTACATTATGTAAAGTTCAAAAACTAAAATCAATCCCATTGCTAGTGAGCCTCAATCCTCTAATTTTTGTTTGGGTTCAAATTTATCAAAAACCTTGCCAATAAAATTATTCAAACTAATATATTGATCTATTTTCAAATTTTAATTTGATGTTGACTCATCTAATATTGATATACCCATCATATTATATTTGAATAGAATATAACTACATTATATTTTAAATAATTTAGTCTAATCTCAAATAACATAAGATTGTGGATGATTGGAATGAAAAGTACATAAATGTGTCAAGGAAATGTCAAGTGATCCATTTACATACAAAGATTTTTTTTTTTTTTTTTTGTGCAATGTGGGAAATTGAGATATCAATAGAAGATTCATTATCATAGATATTGTTCTCCCTATTATATTGTAATTTTGTTTATTTTAAATAAAACAAATAAATCAAAACATAAAAAAATAAAAAATAAAAAATAAAAAAGGATTCTATTATTTTCTCCCTATTATATTGTAATTTTATTTATTTTTAAACTTATCCAATAATATTAATAAAAATTCAATCTTCAATGTAAATTTACTTTAAACAGTTAAAAACATTTCAAAAAAAAATGATTTATCTTTTACTTTTGAAAATATTCTACATTAATATGTATTATATGTTATAAATTAAAACAATATATAATATTTATTTATAACATTTTTAATAATTTCCTAATAATTTAAAATGTCATATATAATATTCTATAAAAATATAACAAATCAAATTATACAATCCAATAAATTTTAATATCATAATTCTAATCTAAATTTAAAAATCACTCCACATACCATCAGTCTGATCACACTTACTGCTGACATAAGTAGATAGAAATCGATAAAATATTAAACACCTTTTATAGTATTTCAGGTCAAATTATTGATTTCGTATTAGACAGGACAAAATAATACATTGAAAATAAACGTTGTGGATATCGATTTGGTAATTCTAAGCTTTAAAAATAGCAAATATTTGATTTGGGTGAAACTAGTCGGGGAGAACATGTCGGGGAGAACATGAGTTGGAAATTTAAAAGTTTATCCGATAGTTTCGGGCGTGCCGGGTCAAATTTGGTTGCCTAATCGAATCAGAATTCCTCAACAATTATTGCCGTCCAAGCACTGTACTCCCTGCAACAAATATGTACTTTACACGTCCTGAAATTTGACATCCTTTAGTGGGAATTGTCTATGCAGCTTTCAAAACGGTCAAATGATCGTATTTATTAATTAATTGGTATCTTTATTTTAATTAATTAATAAATACGATCATTTGACTGTTTTGAAGGCTGCATAGACAATTCCTAAACATTGTTCCTTTGGAATTGTCTATACAACCCTCAAAACGGCCCTTTACTGAATCCTCTCGAATTTAGCGCTCATCTTAAATAATTAATAATAGTATTCCACCACTCAACAATATATTGACTTTCAATTATTTTATGTTTTATTAGTTCAACCGGGAGGAAGATCAATATATGGATTTTTTATTTTATTTTAAGGTTTATTAATTTTAGAGGAGGAAAATGCAATGTTTAT
Organism: Sequoiadendron giganteum; assembly: GCA_007115665.2. Taxonomy (NCBI): domain Eukaryota; kingdom Viridiplantae; phylum Streptophyta; class Pinopsida; order Cupressales; family Cupressaceae; genus Sequoiadendron; species Sequoiadendron giganteum. Next base: position 485,618,424 of record CM021100.1, on the reverse strand, counting down.
TTTTAATCAATGTCAATATTGATTTATTTTAGTATTTAATTTGTTCTTTTATGAGTTTTAATTTTATATTTTATATTATTATATTTAAAATAAATAACTTTGAAATGTATTATTTTTTTTAATATATTTTTTATTTTAAATTATATGACATTTGTCTTGAGTGGAAAAAAAATAAAATAAAAGAATTTTTAAAAATTGATAATTCAAAGAAATTTTCTTTATTTATTGGCATGGATGTCAAAAGTGCCAAATTATGTGTCTAAGGTTATCAATTTAAGGATATCATTGTGAAACATTTTCAATAATAAAAAAAAGGGAGAAAAAATAAGTGTTGCGCTAAATTTTAGACAAATCACATTCAGTATTATTCATAGTTCAGTCACAATTGACATCGAACACAAGAATAAAAAAATAATGTATTTCTATTATTTTTAAAGTTATTTGTATTCTAATCTTCATAGTCCAAGGATATAGATTTGTTTTAAGGCATGAGAACATATGTTTTGCATTCATTCCAAAGAGAGGAAATAGTCTGGAGACAACAAAGTGTGAGGATTTACCACATAAAGAAGTTACAAAATTGTTCACAGAGTATGAAGATATGATGTCAGAGAATGTACGAGGGGGATTACAACCTCTCTAGAGTAGCAGTCATCATATAGATCTTATACTGGGAGTAAGTTTGTGAAACAAAGCAACACATAGAATGACACCAGTAGAAAATGCAAAATTGAACCAATAGATACAAGAATCAAGTTGAGGAAAAGATTGATCAGAAAAAGTTTGATCCCATCTACGGCACCCACTATTCTTGCACCTAAGAAAGATGGAGAGTTGAGAATGTGTATAGATTCAAGAGCAATCAATAAGATCACTATCAAATATAGATTTACATTGCCAAGGATGGATGACATTATGGACTATTTGAGCATAGAAAATTATTTTACCAAGATTGATCTCAAGAGTGGATATCATCAGATCAAAATTAGAGAAGAAGATGAATGGAAGAATGTATATAAGACTAATGAAGGGTTTTTTGAGTAGTTAGTGATGCCTTTTGGATTGACCAATACATTGAGCACTTTCATGAGGTTAATGAATGAGGTATTAAAGAAATTATTGGGTAAGTTTGTCATTGTTGACTTGGATGATATTTTGATTTTCAATAAAACTAGAGAAGAGCATTTGTTGCACATCTAGAAAGTATTATAGAGGTTGAGGGAATAGAAATTGTTGATTAATAACAAGAAATTTAGTTTCATGAAAACAAAATTTGTATACCTTGGATTTGTTATTTATGCATCTTAGTGAGCAGATTTGTCCTTTCTCCAAAATGAACATAAAATGAATATAATTCCCAAAAAGGATGAAATCAACTCACAAAAGTTGGAGAGATTAACAATAGATTGATAATCTTCCTCTAAATTTTAGTTGAGGTATAGCTCCCTCTTCTGATATAGATTTGTATAGGAGAGATTATTTCTATTATTTTTAAAGTTATTTGTATTGAACCTATTAAACCTCATGAAGATTTCTTTTTCAAATCCTATCAAAGGTTTAAGGCAAAATGCATAGAAAAATTATCCCTTCAAAACATGTCTCAACCCATGATTGAGCCTCCTATCCTTGAAAAAACCATTATTGAACCAAAAGACGTTCCAAGTAACCAAGAACTTCCTACAAATGTGACCAAGAGACAACCAAAAATATCCATTCATGCTAAAGCACAAATTTTGGGGGAAAGAGATGCACTCTTACATCTTCTAAGGTTTTCCACCTAAAAGCAAAGAGATCTTCCACCTCAAAACTTGGAAGTTCATTCAAGATTAAGGAAAATATTATTAAAATTTACTAAATGAAATACCTTAGATGCAAAGAACTCTTAAAAGTAGCTAACTAGTAATGCAAGACCAAGAAAATGCACTTTGTTTGAAAACACAGTGTGATATGCAAACATATGTTAAGTGACCTAGAAATGAATATGAAGCAAAACAAAAAGCTATGAGATTAAAGGTGTGTACCTATAAATGTATTGGAGGCTAGGAATAAATTTGAAATTTTGGAAATTCAGATTTTTGAGCTTGGCGAAACACTTGTGCCAAACTATGCGACTTAGTCCTTTTTCGGGATGATTCTGGAAAACTACACAGAGGCCTATTTCAGCCAAATGGGTATCCAAATCTATAGAAAACTCTGAAAAAACATGTGTAGTGGGACTAATTCACCACTATTGGTGACTTAGTCCACTTTGGCTTTTCTGAATTTCGAAAGTGGAAACAGAAGCCCTCGATTTGCACTTTCTGCTCCTCTAGGTATCCAGATCTGAAACTCTACTTTTCAGCACTGTAAGTGACTTTTAGTGGATAGTTTTCCCTAGAAAACAAGGAGATATATTCAACAAGCTTTTAATCCATTCTTTAATGATCTCCAAGCTTTCAAGATACCTAAATCTATAAACACATAAAGAGAGAAAGATAAATGTAGATTGTTAGGGCATGGGGGTTTTCCTTGGTCAAACCCCTTTTGAGTAATTAAACCAAAATGAACAAATAAGATAATGAAGAATGAACATGAAATGAGAGAGTTAGAAACTTGCCATAATGATATATCTTGAGTTGTTGCAACAATGGTTGAAGAATCTTCCCTTGAATGCTTGTTTGATGACTTAGAATGCCAAAACTCTAGCTTACTTGAGAGGATTGAGAGATGAGTTATGGAGAATAAAAGAGAAGACTAGACTAGGATAGATAGTTATGAGCTGTGAAAATGAGGGGAAAACCCTTTATTTATACATAATTTTGCCTAATTTCTCAAAATACCTCATCATAGGCCGACCTTAGGGTTTAGAGGATAATATCTTGCCAAGAATTTGGATTAAATTTGATTTTTATGCCAAATGGGACTAAGTCACCCAAGGTGGTGAGTTAGTCCACTTGGGCAATTTTAAGTGGAGATCAAGATTTAAAATGTAATTAATGTTGTTTAATGGGATTGTTCTCCAAAACACACTCAAGTAGGGCCTATAAGTGCATAATGGGGCCATTTAAACATAGAAAAGGGTTAAATTATTGATGAAAAGCCTAGGAAAGTGTGAGATTTTATTACAACTCCTTCAACATTTTGAAATAAGTCTTGGTAAGTGATAAAAAGAGGTTATTTAGGTGAAATATGTTGAAAAGGTCCTAAAAAAGTGTGAAAGTGTGTTACAACACTTCACAACACTTTTGCAAGACACTATAGAATTCTTATTGATTTGCAAGGGTCCAAGACCTAATGTGAATGTGTTGGACACATTACAACATTAAATCTAGGAAAAACTAGGCCAAAATCCACAAGAAAAGGCTCAAATGAGTGAAAATTTTAAGGATACATTTTTTTGTGACACATTTAGCAACCACTTTAGTGAGAGAGTGAAATTTCTTCAAACTCACACTAAAGTAGCCATTCAAGAGAAGGGGTCCAATCATACCAATTCAGATGATAATGAATGACAAAGATCAAAGGAGATAGTGCAAGCCCCCAGGATCCAAGATCCTAAGTCAAACCCACATAAGTGCAAGAGCACACACACAAGGTGAATGATTTATAGAAAAACAAGATATACGATCATGCAATAGAAAGAACTAAAGGAAGAGATGAATGAAAGTAAAAAGGTGGATCAAGCTTCAACCATTTGTCCAACTAGTTGTGGATTAGATCTAGGATGTTTGTCCAAAAATGCATACTCACTCTGAGGCGAGAAAACTCTTGGTTTTCAACTAGATGAGAATTCCAAAAAGGTGAGAAACATACATTCATGGTTGGTATGAACTCACACACATGTAGGCGGCTATGGGGAAATTCATGCTATTGGTTGGGCTTCCCGCTTAACCATACCAAAATAATACATCTTGATAACTTTAATAAGGTGCCCCAAAATAAAATGATGTTTGAAAATTATGGTGTAAGGAATGTTCAAAGGGATTTTTCTTAGTTTGTGAAAGGTCTCATCTTAAGGAACACCATGCATAATGTCTACAAGAGAGGAAAAGTGCAAATGGTCTCATCTTGTTTCCAAGAGAGGACAAATGCAATGTCTCATCTTGAGCAACATTGTACCTAATGCTTCCAAGAGAGGAAAACACAAGAAAAATAAAATTGCACCATAAAATGTGAGTGTTGATGTATGCCCCCACTTTAAAGCAGTTACTAACACCGTGACTGTGAGAAATTTCTTTAAAGGTGAAGAATAATACATGATAGCTTATTCGGAAAGCCCTATGCTAAGTCATATGTTTTTGATAGGCTACATAATTAGAAGGTAGATTTAATCAAGGTATATTATCCTCAAGTTCAAGTATACAATTTTTATCCTACAAATTTCTTATGTTATCTTGACTACAAATAGTTGGTCCCTCTACTTCCTCCTCTATAGGTCTACCGTTGCATTCTCACTAGACACAAACAAGCTATCTTGTGAAAATGTACACTCCTAGCTCTATATTGTTGGTTGTGTCCCTATAAATATACTTCTTGCACAACCAATAATTTTAAAATTAAAAAACTATAATTACAATATCATTGATAAAAAATATATAGTTAATAACCTACAAAATCTATTAAAATTTGTTTCCTCGATAAATATTCTAAATATATACCATATTTCAAAAAATCCACTAATGTATTGACTTGTAAAATAAGACTAATATAGATCACAATATTTACATAAGTAGCTCATAAAGGCATTATGATTTATTAATCTTTTTTGAAATAAGAAATTATGGTTCATACTAAAATTAATCCAAAACTAGCTCTAAATAAGTATGGGTTTTCAAATTTAACCATTACAAAATTAAAATAAACTTAATACTTTTACTATTTATTTTTAAATAGAATTAAAAAGGTTTGTCTCATTAATAGAGATATTCCTAAGTTCTGGATTTTCACCCTCCAAGGAGTAATCTATGAATTCTTTGAGGAAGCTACCATTTCAAAGAAACTATCTCCACTTCTTTCCCCCTAAACCAAAGTGGTAGAAGTATATATGGATACTACCAATAATTATTGGCCTTATGACTATGATAATATTGAATAATTAAAGCGGTTGGTTTCTCTTTTACTCCTATTGATCACTTGGTTCTCTTGCAACCTCACTCCCATCTCCTATTCAATTGATGAGATTTGCAATTTACCATTTTACATCTCTTTTCTTGCTTTATAAATTATAATAATGAATAATGAAGTGTGATCCAAAATATTAATAGAAAATATTTTACCTAATTGAATTTATGATCATTAATTACCTAACAAGATATTAAATTCTACTATCTTCTATGATAATAAATATTAAATAATTTTTATTTTAAATATATATTTAAATTTACTTATTTTAAAAATAATAATTTTAGAGAAAAATACAATTATTGAAAACATATAATCAAATTAATTTATGACCAATATGTTATAGTAACCTATTTTTTTGAAAAAATGGCTATTTATTTTTTTCATTTATGTGCTTTCTTGAGGGCAGCATTTATATATAATTGGTTCTTCAAAGAATGTGTTTGGCTAAACAATTGGTAAACAAAATTACTACATAAAATAGATTTAAATGAAAAACTTGCACCATTTTCATATTTCTTTCCATTTCATGATGAAAATTTGGATGCAACAAACTTCAAAAGCAATAAAAAGTAATAGATATTTTATGATGAGTCTATTGTATTGGATTCAATAGGCACCACAAACTTTTAGATGTGTTTTGTAAGGTTAATATACTTGAAAATGGAAAAAACCACAAAAATTTAGATGTATTTTGTAGAGATGTATAGTTTGAAAATGACAACATACTTAAAGATAGAGTTCAACCTGACTCAAAAAAACTAGCAGAAAAAAAGTTAAAAGAATAAAAAATAAAATATGTATTGTATTGGACTCAATAAAATCCATCAATAGAAGCCACAAAATTGTACATTTTTTGACAGAAGAGTGATTCGACTACTTTTGTTGAATTTATGAAAAAAATCTATTTTACAATTTGATATTACAACTTTCCACTTTGAGACCCATGAAAAACTACTTTCGTCCCCACTATATGACCCCATGCCAGTGTCAGCCCCTCTTGTGTATACCAAAGGAAGAGTTCAACCTGCCTAATAAAACAAAATTGTCCTTTGAAAGTAAATGCAGGGACTTATATCAAAGAGATGAAATGACAGTCAGCATCAATAATTAATTAATTAGATAAAATAAAACAAATATAAGTGTCGCTCCACCAACGGTTATAGGTATTGATCATTTTGTTTCAATTAAATGATATGGAGCTACATCGTCCCTCTTATATCATTCTTTTTAATTAAGCACATTAATTTATGGTACATTATCTAAAGGTCAAAAATTAAAATCAATCTTAGTGCTACTCAATATCAATCCTCTCTATTTTGTTTGGGTTTTTTTTTTTCAAGAACCATGTCAGTAAACTTATTCAATAGACATATAACTAGCATATATATAAAAAACGCCCAGAGCTATCCTTCTCGAGGCACCTATTTTCATCATTAAGGCTATCTTAATTTCATAATGTGAAGTAATTAAAAGTTTTTTTATTATAAATTCACTTGCACTAGCATAAGTTTTTCCTTAACATGTTCCAATAATAATGTCTATGTTTAATGAAAAAATAGTATTTGTTTACTCTTGATAAATAGTTGTGATTTATCTTTGATTTCTTTTTGTGATCAAATATCTTGGATTAGTATTTTTTTGTTTCAACAAATCGCTTTGATTTAATTTTTTTTCATCAAATCTCTTTTCTTTTGATAATTTATTTAATCAAATCTACTTGATTTTGTTTTTTTATTTGATCTATGTGGTTTTGATTTATTATCTTTGATTTATTTATTTGATCTTTTCATTTTTTATTTGTGATCATATATGTATGTTAATTTTTTTTGTGATGAAATCTTGTATTTTTGATTTATGTATTCATATAGACATTAATGTTGAGAAAAGGACTACTTATTAGGCTCTTAATCTTATTACAAAATAGCATAACTATCATTTTAATTAAATTGAATAGTGGTATGATATGCTTGACATGATCATTCCTTATTATTAAAATAATTTCAAGATTGGAACAATAGTATTTAAATATTGATATCCATACACTTATGTAAATTTATATGTATTTTCTTGATCATCTTTAAATTCCATATAGATTCTACTAAATATATCAATATTTTATATATATTAATAACATAACACTCCATGTTGATTAATGTAAAAAGTATTTTTGTAACATTTTATGTATCTCCTAATTAACAACTGAAATAAGAATTCAAAATTATATTTCAAAATCATGAATTTTTTTATTAGTTACAAAAAATATGAAAAAGGTGTTAGACTCACTTTTTAAGTGTCTAAACAAAAGCATCCTCCTAACAACAAAACATTTGATTTTAATATGTAAAAAATAATAATAATAAAGAAAATTCCTAAGCCAAAGGAATGCATTCAATTTACCACACACAAAAATATTCCAACTTCTTTGTATGAAGCATGGAACACACTTAAATGTACACTATATTATATTAATAATTACTGTGATGAATAAGTTAAGTTATGACAAAGCAGAGTGAAGAAACTGATGTTATCCATTCCTTTGGTAACAAAACCAGAATAGGACTGCACTTGTGTTACTTTTCGTTTTGCCTATATATCACATTCACTAATAAATATATTTTTGCTCAATTTACTGAGACCATACCTGATTTCATGAATGTTAGTTTACATAAATTTTCCTATGCGAATAGAGATGTCTTTTTAAAGTTGAAACTAAATACCTACTGATTTCCTTTCGAATTTTAAAGAGCGGTAGCATAAATACATTCAGATTAATGATAAACTATAGATAAATGAATAAACATAACTTGAACAATTATTAAAATTATATAAAATATCTCTCCCTAATACATGTATAAAAAATATATCTTTTGATTACGTGAGTATAAAATTATGCTAAAAGCAATGAAAATAGGAAGTTGACCCAAGGGGAGTCGGTTGTGCATTCATGTACAGGCTGCCTCCTCTAAAGGGCTAGCGACCATTGGAGGCTCTATGAGTCGCCATCAAGGCACCCACCAATTGGGTCATCAATGCAAAAGATTATATTGTTTGTTGTTGTTGCCTTGCATCGGTCTGCATTTGAATAAGTTTTGGGAATCAAAAGATTTTATGTCAGTTTCATCTGGTATCATCTTCCTCCCTCCAGGTGATAAAACAAATTTATATCATAAAATTAATCTTATCTTGAACTGTTCTCCATACACTTTTATTAAGAAAATTTGAAATACATGTATAATCAATGGTATGCGCAACCTTGAAATTCATTCAAAGCGACATATGAGTTAATCTGTCAACAATAATGAACCTGTAGAAAATAAAAAAAATTAGAAAACAATCATTCACATAAGAAGGATTAGATTATATATTAATTTAAGCAAATAGGTATTCCAGTGGCAAAACCCGTTGAGGAGATCAATTTGGTAAGATGGATTGTATCAGAATTCGATTACGAATACTGTATAAGATTGGAATTTGAAATGAACCTGCATTAAATAGAACGCTCCATCAACAACTTTAAAATTAAAAACAATACTAAAAGTAACAACTTTAAAAACAAAGCAAAACAATTCAAGATTTTATCACGGGTGCTTGTCATTTGAATGTCAATTTTTAGCTGAAGAGTTTTTCCTTACACATATTATTGATGGATGTCATTGTGAACGTCTCTCGACATAATAACAACCTTTTTTTTTAAATCATTTGATTTAATCTCAAATAATATAGGATTGTAGATTATTGGAACAAAAACTAGATAAATGTGTTTTAAGAAAATTTGAAGTGATCCATTTAGATACAAACATTTTTTTTTTTTTTGAGTTGGATTGAAATTATTTGTCTTGGGTGAGATTCTTAGATTATGTAGACAACTTTATTTATGGTAGAATATTAGATTCAATCTATGCATGGTTTTATAATGATTAATAATAAGTAATCAAATCAATTTTAACTCAAATAAAACTACCATAATTTTTTTGTTAAAGAGTATTGTTTGAAAATTGAACAAATTAAGAAAATGATCTAGTGATGTGAGAAACTGAGATATCAAAAGAAGATTCATTACCATAGATATTGTTATCCCTACCATATTGTATTTCTTTATTTTTAAATAAAACAAATAAATCAAAACATGGAAAAAAAATTATTGTATTATATTGTAATTTTATTTATTTTTAAGCTTTTGGAATGAAATTAATAAAAAATTAATCTTCAACATAATCTTGGTTTAAACAATCAAAAAAATTCCAAAAATAAAAATAATTTATCTTTTAATTTTGAAAATATTTTACATTAATATGTATTTCTATAATAAATAGTAAAATAATATTGTTATAAATTAAAAAAATATATAATATTTATTTATAATATTTTTTATGACTTCCTAATAAGTGCCATATATAATATTCTATAAAAATATGACAAATCAAATTATGCAATCCCATAAATTTTAATATTATAATTCTAGTCTAAAATTAAAAATCACTCAAAGAAAAATCGTTCCGCAAACCATCAAATTCCAAGTCTGATCACACGTATTGTTGACATACATAAAAACAAAAAAAATATGAAACATTTTTTATAGTAAGTCAACTAAAATTATTGATTTCATGATAGAGATGACAAAAATGTACATTTAAAATAAACATTGTTGATATCGATTTCGTTATTCCATTTTGATTTTGTAATTCTAAGGTTTAAAAAAACCATAAATTTGATTAGGGTGAAATTAGTTAGGATGAGTAAGAAATGTGAAAGGTAACCGATAGTTTCACACATGCTAGATCAAATTCGCTTACCTAATTGAATGAGATTTCCTCAACATTTGTTGCCATCCAAGCTCTCTAACCCCTCCAATAAATGTGCAGTTTACACTTCAAGAAAATTGACCTCCTTAGGAGAACACCTCTCGAATTTAGTGCTCATCTTAAGGAGATAATAATAGTTTTTCATGACTCAACAATATATTTAGCTGATAGGCTATTTGTGTGATCTTTGGTCTGAATTTGTGTCAGCCTTCTCGATTTTTGAGCTTTCCAGCATCGAGAAAAAGGTGGCGGATTGTTTTTTAATTTTGTTGGAATTTTCATCAACCTTCCTAGTTTTTTAGTTTTTTGGCATCAGGAAAAGGTGGGGGATTGTTTTTTTATTTTTAATTAAAATGTGTTTGGCGTGACGATAGAGAAGGCTAGTAAAATGGTATCGACATTAATTGTTGTATGGTTTATGTGTAGTGGTGATGGTTGTAAGTAACACCTACCTTTCAAATCCTTTGAAAACAAAGCGAATGTCTATGCATTTTTTGATAAGGAATTGTTGGGTGTCATTCTTTGGGTTTACCTTGTTGTTCAAGATAGTTGTGAGTGAGGAGGGCAAGCTTCTATGAAGGTGCAAGTGTGACCATCGATTGTGGAATTTATGTGAAGGTGGTTGGAGGTTATTTTGTGTTTTTTGCATGGGGCAATGGTTGCAAAACTAGTACAAAAGTGTCAGTTGTGATAATTCTTTGTCCATTTTTGGCAGGCAGTGGAGAAAGAAGGGAGCAAAGAGAAAGCAAGTAGGAAGAGGTGCATATTCAAAAAAATGTTTCTCGAGTATTTCAAAAATATTTTATGTTATTTTCCAAAGGGAATTGTTGATTGTTGTTCTGTAGTTTAGGCTGTATTGTTTCATTTATGGTTTCCATGTAGTTGTGATGGGTGGAAGGCAACATTGTTTATTTTGTGTTTGTTGGTTACTATGAATTCGTGTGTTTTTTATGGGGTTTTTCATCTGGGTCACTATTGAAACGAATATTGTTTATAGTCTCTATGTAGTCACAGTGGGTGGAAGGAAATATTGTTTGTTTGTGCATTGGTTTGTTACTATGAATTCAAGTTTTTTTGTGGGTTTTTTCATTTGGGTCACTATTGAAACCAATATTGTTCCATTTATGGTTCACATTTTATGGTGAAGGTTTTGAATCGGTTTGTTACTATGAGCTTTTAGTGTTTTGTGGGTTTTTCATCTGGGTCACCATTGAAACCAATATTTTATGGTGATGGTTAGAATGCAATGAAATAGTTAATTTTATACACTTTATGTTCTTTTGCATAAGGCAGTGTTAATTATTGTTCTCTAGCTTAGGCTATATTGTTTCCTTTTCTATAAGGCTCTATTAAAAAATGACTATATAGTTTGTTGAAACAAAAATTGTTTGAATTATGGTTCGACTTTTACAGTGATGGTTTTGCATGGGTTTGTTACTGTGATTTTTTGTGTTTTGCGGATTTTCCCATTTGGATGATTGTTGATACCAATATTGTTTTCTTTATTTTTTATTTATGGCTCTCATTTTGTGGCTATGGTTGCAACTCTCTAGCTTTGGCTATATTATTTCATTTATGGCTTCCATTTTATGTGAATGGTTGCAAAATAGTTAATCTCCTATGTTTTTTGTGAGTTTTTTCATCTAGGTTGTTGTTCAAACCAATATTGATTCATTTATGGTTCACATTTTGTGGTGAAGGTTTTGAATTGGTTTGTTGCTGTGAGTTTTTTATGTTTTGTGGGTTTTTCATCCAGGTCACTGTTGAAAGCAATATTTTATGGTGATGGTTGCAACGCAATGAAATAGTTAATGTTATACAATTTGCATTGTTTTCCATAAGACAATGTTGATTGTTGTTCTCTAGCTTAGGGTATATTGTTTCCTTTTCGATAAGGTCTTGTTCAAAAAAGACTATATAGTTTGTTTAAACCAATATTGTTTGATTTATGGTTCAACTTTTGTGGTGATAGTTTAACATGCGTTTGTTACTGTGATTTTTAATGTTTCGCAAGTTTTCCCATCTGCCTGACTCTTGATACCAATATTTTTTCATTTATGGCTTTCATTTTGTGGTGATGGCTATAATGCGATAAAATATTTAATGTTATACATGTCATGTTGTTTTGCATAAGGCATTGTTGACTGTTGTTGTCTACCTTAGGCTATATTGTTTCATTTATGGCTTTTTTTTAGTGTGAATGGTTGCAACGCAGTAAAATAGTCCATGTTATGTGATGTAAGTGCTCCAAGGCTTGCTTGCACTGCAACTAAGAGACCTAGCTTGTCTCTTCTAGGAACCTAGTCTCCTCTAGGTCCTGATTGGCTTAGATGATTAACTAAGTCCAATTCTAACTCTTCTCTAAGAGTTCTATCCTTTGTGCTTCACCTTGTAGGACTAACACCTTTTAAATAGTACAATTCTTCTCCCTCACTTAGAAAGCTCTAAGTGCTATCTTCTCACAAACTTCATTGTTCATTGTAGGGGTGTCAATCCTTATGAAAACATTCATAACTTTGTCAACTTGGTCCATTTTAGAAGGGTCTTTAACTCTATCCTTATCGGGTTCAAGGATTCACCATTTGGAGACCTTAAATAGGCCTAATTCTTGTAGCCTTTACCAGTGCCGTTTTGCCAATTCTAGCAAAATTTTCCCAAAGACCCTGAAAATCTAGCATGATATTTAGATACCCATTTGGATCTTTTAAAAGATTCAGTGGGGTTTAGGGCCTAACAACTTCCATACACTGGCTTCCTACAACCTAGGACAATAGGGCTAATAGGCCTAATTTCTAGGACTGACTGTAACCTTGCTTGTATCTTGCTCAAACCATAGTCTAAGTGATTGGTATGACCTCTATCCACCTAGTATGTTGAGTTATGATGAAACCCTACTTGAAACTGTTGGTGTAATTAATTATTTAATTACACTTTAGCATAAGTTTACTTAGGCATATTTTATTTCCTAGGTTAATTATAATTTTTATCTTATTGAGCTATCTTGTTGCTCAAGATAAGATTAGGGTTTTGCATGATTGCCTTTTGAAGGCCTTTAGTTGTATTTGTAAAACATATCATTCCATAATATTTTTTGGGTTTTAGCTTGCATACTTTTGCTCTGAGGGTTTACAGAACATCTCTTCTTTTGTTCTGAATATCTGTTGCATGTGATAAGTGTTTGCTTGCAGGTGATTCTTGGGGACTGTGAGGTTGAGTTTTATCAACTTCTACATGGTATCAGAGCTCCAGACCTGTAGCTGTCTGTTCATGTTTTCAAGATATTCTCTCAGCATTTTTTTCTGTGCAAGGGTTTCAAGCCAAGCTAATCTTTTGTGCATCTAGGGGTAGGCACTTTTTCTGTACATCTTTGGGCAAAACGGACGTAGCCATCATGTTCAAGACGCCCAAAAACCCTAGAAACGCCTTTCGTTTCATCGATTTTGGATCTGTTGAAAAAAAAAGCAAAAATTTTTTGCTTGGAAAGTCATACGGCCTCCCCAGCACGTAGACCGAGACGAAAAATTATGAAAATCGAGAAAAATATTTAAAAAATCAAACATCACACGTGCAAATTTGCGCGACCAGTTCATCCGTCCAGTGCCGCCACTGCTCCGCCCGGTGGCCACCAGACCGCCGCTCCCACCGGTGGCCACCACTCTTCCCCACCAAGCCACCACCTGCTCCACTGGTTCTGCGGCCTCTTCAGCACCTCTGCTCTTTAGCCCCGGTCATATTGGGGTCCGGGAGCCTTCCGCCCAACCACGACCACTTGTGTCGGAGACTGCCGCATGTGACCGCCTCGCTAGCCACTAGCAGTTATCACCAGCGGTTTTTACCAGCCCCTAAGTGCCAGTGGACGATCACGTGGAGGACTGAGGGCCAATGTAAAGGGGCCGAAATTTTGCACCTATTTAGCAGTGAAAGTGCCTTTTATAGGCCTTTTTTCGTTTTCGGATAACTTTTGCAAACAGAGGCCATTTTTCGAAAACAAAATATCGTCGGAAAGCTGGTTCGACAAACTTTGTAGTGGTGGAGGTTAGAAATTTTGATTTTCTAGTTTTGGTATCTTTTTCGCCTGTCAAAGCCAAAAGTTGTTGTTTTCACTCCGGGAGGCATATCTTTAACATCCAGACTCCGTTTTGCGAAAACAAATAGGCGTCAGAAAGCTGGTTCAGTGCTCTACACAGATCTCAGACCTGATTTTCCAGATTTTTTTATCAAGTATCTGATTTTACTGTATGATCTCAGCCTTTAGTTTTTCAATTATTTTCTTGGGAAGCATGCTATCAGGCTTCTTTTTTGAGATCAGTGAGCATTGTTATTTTATTTGAGAGTATATATTGTTTTTTTCTGTCATGGATACACATAACATTGCACCCCTTACTCCATTCAACTATTTTGGTTGGAAAAAACAAATGGAGATTCACTTGAAACACAAAGGGTTGTACAGGGTAACCATGGGCACAAAAATTGAACCTACAGGTGCTGCTGAAAAGAGAAAGTGGTTTAATAGGTGTGATGAAGCTTATGGTACATTATGTCTATCTCTTTCTTCTGACCTTCTTTTTCACATTGAGTCTTGCACTACACCCCATGCGGTTTGGACTACTTTGCAGTCTTTGTTTGGGCAATAGGATACTATGAGAGGGTTTCAGTTAGAGAATGAGCATATTGGCTTAAATCCTAGGGATTTTGACAGCATCCAGGAGTTTTTCACCAAACTCAAGTCTCTTAGATTGCAGTTGTCACAGTGTGGTGTTCAGAAGGAAGACTCTCAGTTGATATTGTCCATTCTTTCTAAGCTTGGACCAGATTATTCAGTTTTTGTTTCTACCTTTTATGCTACTAGGGATGCACTTGGTACTAGATTTACTATGCCTTCTTTTGATGATTTTGCATCTTCTCTCACTCGAGAGCAGGCCAAGTTGGCCAATATGGGCTAGTTGAAGCCCTCTTCATCACAGGCACTTATTGCATCACAGGAGCCCAGAGATCAGAAGGCTTCTATAGGAAAAGGAAAGAAACAAAAACAAAAGGATTCCAAATCTTATGAGTAGCAGAAGGAGTCCTCATATTCATCATCCTCTTCTAAGGGGAAATCATTTAGGAAGGAGAATGGCCCATGTGCATATTGTAAGAGAGAAGGACATGCAGAACATAATTGCTACAAGAAGGACATTGATGAGCTGAAGGATCTTCTTCAGAAACATTAGATTGATTTGCCTTCTAGGATGTCTGCATCATCTCCTTCTTCTTCTTCTTCTTCTTCTTCTTCTTCTCCTTCTTCTCCTTCTTCAGGCACAGCTGGTTTACACACTTCATCAGATATGAGGGGGCATGCTCTTTGTGCTTCTTCGAGTCTTGGATCAGGGAGATGGCTTCTAGATTCAGGAGCATCTCATCATATGGCTTCTACACAGACTATGTTCACTTCCTTTGAGTCTCACACTATGTCTCCTATTTTGATGGGAAACAATACATACATGAGTGTTACAGGGAAGGGGTCTATTAGTTTTGGGGACAACACTTTTTAGGATGTCTTGTGTGTTCCTCATTTGATGAACAACCTTCTTTCTATATATCAGATCACACATGGAGGCAATGGGAGGTCTGTGGAGTTCACACCTAATTCAGTTATCATCAGAGACTTGGAGAGTAGAGCAGTTATTGCTACTGGGGTGGTGGATCACTCATCTCGGTTGTATTCCTTTGTAGATTTTGCTACTGATGGTGCTTCTATTCCTACAACTGTTCATCACACTTCTAGTGTGAATCATCATTCAGAGGAGACATTTGGCTACTTGAACATTGGAGTTCTCACTTCAGATCCTGCTCTTGAGCCATCCATTCCATCTCCTTCACCTACTGTTGCAGTTGCTGATACTTCTATGACTCCAGATGTGGGTTCTTCCGTTTCAGTGCAGCAAGATCCAGTTGATCATCCATCTTTGGAGGTTCCTATTCAGTCTTCACCCACTTTGACTTCTTCATTTATTGAGGTCACACCTGCTTCTATGGAGACATCATGGGCTACACCTATTTCACCTTCAGAGATTGCTTTCATTTGACCTCTTCCCTCTCACTTCTTTCAGGAGATGCAGTTTCTTCAGTTCTTTTGGGGCTACTTCATTCTGGGGGGGATCTGTGGTCTCTTTCTTCCTCTCTTCTGGGGGGGTTCTTTTATGTATCTTTGTGATGGATGGTGTCCTTGGGGGGTCTTATAGAGTCCTCCATCTTTCATCACTTAGTTGCTCTTTGCATTCTATTTTGGGGAGGATTTTTCTTCCCATTGGGTTTTCTCCTTTACCCCATTTGATTTAGTTTGCATTGCATTTGTAAATGGGTACCTGATCAGGCCTTGTTTCCGGGACTCATCTTTGCATAATAATTTGCTTCTCCCTAAGTTGCACTTATGGGGGGGTGTTGGTGTAATTAATTATTTAATTACACTTTAGCATAAGTTTACTTAGGCATATTTTATTTCTTAGGTTAATTATAATCTTTATCTTATTGAGCTATCGTGTTGCTCAAGATAAGATTAGGGTTTTGCATGATTTCCTTTTGAAGGCCTTTAGTTGTATTTGTAAAACATATCATTCCATAATATTTTTCTGGTTTTAGCTTGCATACTTTTGCTCTGAGGGTTTACAGAACATCTCTTCTTTTGTTCTAAATATCTGTTGCATGTGATAGGTGTTTGCTTGCAGGTGATTCTTGGGGACTGTGAGGTTGAGTTTTATCAACTTCTACACTGTACCTGTGTCGTATAGTACCTCTCTACACTGCAAGAAATCTTCAATCTCTCATTTCTAGACCTCTAACCGGGCTCTATCTGCTCGCCTAGGACCTAGTAGTAAAGAGAGCTCTACAATCTTTCATGACTCCTAATCCTAAACCTATATACAATAATGACTCCCCTATCATTTCCACCTATCCTTAGGTTTTTCCCAAGGCTAGATTTCATGGGGGAGCCATGAAAGCACTGATTGGTCAGGACAGGACTAGTAGGAACTCTAAATCAAAACAATTTAACTTCACACAATATATCTACTCTAAACAACTCTCTTATCAAATGAAAAAGTCTTAGTTTACCCTAAAGAACACGAATCTAACACTAACTCACAACATGCAATTCACTTAGTATCATTGTCACTCAATAACACTCAGAGTCCACATAAAAACAGAATTTGTAGAGCTATCATCTCATTCCCAAAAAACTTGATTACAAAAGAACTATCTTCTTGAATTCGAGCCTCCTCCTTGTTAGATGCCATCCACCATGTTTCTAGGGTATGTTGGTCGATCCCCCACTCCTATCCTTTAGGGAATCCTATGCAACCGATTTGCATGCAACATTTTCCATAATGGCAAATGTTGTTATGATAGTTTTGTAACAATATTAGGCACCTTTGTCATTATGCCACCTTCCTAACTCTTAGGACCTCTATCTCCTATATTTCGAGCAACCAACTCCATTAAAGGCCTCATGGCCTCTTTCTAACATCAATCATGTGTTTAGAACACATTTAAGACTCAATTCCAACTTAAGCTACTAAGGCTAAGCAATTTTAAAAGCTACTAACAATGACTAATAATTGTGACCTTAGTCCTAATGACTAACTCACCTAGTCCAAACAAATCAAGACTTTCTAAGGTCTAAGACAAACACTCAAACTCTCTGACTTGGCTAAGGTCAGATACAAGCCAAAATAACAATTAAAATTTGGAGGTTAGCCTAGGTGCTCCTACACCATTATGGAATTTATGTTGTTTTCCAAAGGGCATTATTGACCCTAGTTTCTAAGCCTTTCAGCTCCTGGATTTCAGTCAGGGAAAAGGTGGCAGATTGTTTTTTTTAATATTTCAATTGAAATCATTTGGCATGTCGATAGAGAAGGCCAACAAAATGGCATCAGTATTAATAGTTATATGGTTTTTGTGTAGTTTCAATGGTTGTACAAGTAACAACTACCTTTTAAAGATTCGGAAAACATAAGGAATGTTTGTGCAATTTTTGATAGGCATTGGTTTATGGCTATATTATTTCCTTTCTGATAAGGTCCTGTTTTAAAAAATAGTTCCTTAGGATCTTGTTGAAACCATTATTGTTTCATTTAAGGTGTCAATGTGTATGTCTATATATTCATGACGTACATGTATCTTTGAGGTGATGTGTTTATCTAAATATAGATATGTCTAGTTTTTAATATCAATATAGCTATTAGCTTCTTCTCTAGTTTGATTTCCTCATACTCTGATATCTACACAATTGGTATTCACTATTCTCAATGTTTATATGTCATTATTGAGTGTTGTTTTCTAGCTTTGGCTATATCGTTTCATATTTGAACCACAATATAGTAGTATATGTCATAGAATTTACATTGTTATCCATAAGGCATTGTTGAATGTTGGTCTATAGCTTTGGTAATATTATTTCCTTTCCGATAGGGTTCTCTTGGAAAAAGGAATTTCCTAGGTTGTTGTTTAGACCATTATTGTTCTATTTATAGTGTGAGTGTGTATGTTTGAATATGCATTTTCTTCATGTATCTTTGAGGTTACGCATTTCTCTATATATAGATATGTCAAGTTATTTATATCAATATGGTTGTTTGCTTCTTGTTTGGTTGGATTGCCACATAGTGTTATATTTGCAGAATTGGTGTTCACTATTTGAATGTTTATATATATGTGTGGGCGTGTATGGGTGTATATGGTCATTTTCATATAAGGTGTTGTTCAATAAATAATTTTCTATGTTTCCATTGAAACCATTATTGTTTCATTGAAAGCTTTCATTTTGTGGTTATGGTTGCAATGATATAAAGTTTATGTTATTCTCTATAAGGCATTGTTGACCATTGTTCTCTAGCTTTGGTTATATTATTTCATGTTTTTAGATGCAATTAAATAGTGCATGTTATATAGTTTATGTTGTTATCCATAAGATATAGTCCACTGTTGTTTTATGGATTTGGCCACATTGTTAAATTTTTGATAAGACGTTGTTCAAACTAATATTATTTCATTTATGCTTTTCGTGTGCTGCTGATGGTTATAGGGAAATTTAACAGCTGTAAATGCTAATATATGCGTTAAATAGGGTGACATAGCTATATAACCAAATGACAAAAAATAAAATGAGGACCATAGAGTAAAAGAAATACAAAACTATAAGTGACATAAACAATACAAAAGAAAAGAAGTGTGTCATTTTTGGTTAGAAATTATAAGTTGGTGTCCATTGTCTTAATATATAACCAGTTAGAAGCAAGTGTTTGTTGCCGTGAATTCTTTTGTTAGTAATGCCAAGTATATATGGATGTTGTCTACATATAATTTTACATACATATCTACACATAGGAAAAGAAAAATGAAAGCCTACAACAAATGGTAAAACCTGCAAAACATAAAAACATTCATAGTGACAAACCTAATCAAAACTATCGCCACAAAAGGTGAACAATAAATCAAACAATATTAGTTTCAACAAAATATATAGTATTTTGTAGAGTACAATCAATAATGTGTATATATGTGCTTCTAAATTTATATATATCGATATAGCTTTTGTTTTGCAGTTGCATATATATGTATTGCATGTGTTAGGTGCATATGTAGGAATCTATTGCTTGGAAATATATAAACACAAAAAGTATGTGTTTCTTTTGTTGAACTTCATTTCTCTTTTGTTATGTGTAGATATGTATGTATGTGAAATTAGATGTAGACAATGTTCATATATACTGCTAATGATGATTATTGTTTGGGGAAACTGAAGTTAAATACACATTTTTAGTTATTATTTCTTTCAACCTCAAAAAAGGAATTAGAATGGTAGGTTGTATAGTGAATGCAATAAGGAACATTGATTTCACTGTTGGTCAGAGTGGTGGGCGATGTATGTTCTATTTTGTGGTGGGCATGCATAGATTCCCACTAGAATATTCAATGGTGATATCAATGTTTATTATTGCACTTAATATAGAGGTTGTCACATATATTAGTGTTGGCTGCCTCTAATTTTGCAAATATACATATCTACACATGGGGAAAATTATATCGCACAAAAAAAAAAGAGGAAAAACAACATGAACTGTATAAAATTAACTATTTTATTGCATTGCAAACATCACCACACAACGGAGGCCATAAATAAAATAACATTGGATACAACAATGGCAAAGATGGGAAAACCCACAAAACACAAAAAATCACAGTAACAAACCTTTAGAAAAGATCATTGTTTTGGATTGCAACTCTGATAGCAGGAAAAGCCACAAAACAACACCCAACAATGCCTCATTGGAAATTGCATAGGCTTTTGCTATGTTTCTTGGGGTTTAAAATGGTAGGTGCTATTACAACCATTGCTACTACACGGAAACCATACAACAATTAATGTTGATGCCACAATGGCAAGTTTATGTGGAGTTGTTGCCACTACATGGAAGCCATACAACAATCAATGTTGATGCCAGAATGGTGAGCTCCTATGAAGGTGCAAGTTCGATCAACCATTGTTAAGCTTTTTTGAAGGTGGTTGGAGGTTATTTTAGTTTTTTTGCATGGGGTGATGGTTGCAAACACAATACATAGTAGCCATAAATCAAACAATATTCATATTAATAAAAAATACAATCTTTTTCGAACAACACCTTATCGAAAATTGAAACAATATAGCCTTCTTAACAACACCTTATCAAAAAAGAAACGATGCACCCTAAACTATAGTGCAAACATCAAGAATGCCTTATGGAAATCAACATAAATTGTATAGTGTTCACTATTTTTTTGCTTTTCAACCATAGCAACAAAACAAAAGCCATGAATCCAAAATTATTATCCCCACCAGCACCTTATCGATAATGAACCAATATAGCTAAGGCTAGAGAACAATGAACAATAATTCCTTTTCGAAAACAAGAAAAAGTGTATAATATTACCTATTTTATTGTGTTGCAGCCATCACCACAAAATAATAGATACATACATATCTACGCATAAGGAATGATAGGCTATATTTTAAATGTTATATGGAGGAGTGATGTCACAATTGAACGCAGTGATGGACAATTCCTTGTTTTGTTTTGTTTCACTTTATTTCTCCTATGTACACATATGTATGTTACAAGGTGTCACCCTTGGTCTCCTTGGCATAGGCCAGCACGGTTCTCAGGCTTCGTGACATGGTTTAACTGCCTCTTGTGGATCTTGGATCTTGTGTAAATCCAACAGTTGTATCGGACATTAATAGGTCGATCTTTTGGTGCAACGATAATTGTCTTTGCAACAATGTATGTATGTCATACTAGATGCAAACAATATTGATACATACTGAGACATCCTTGGAATGATAATCTATATTTTAAGTTTTGTATAGAACATTGATGCCCCCATAGATTGCAGTGATGTACTATGTATTTCTCTTTTGTGTAGATATGTATGTATGTCATAGTGGATGCAAACAACATTGATACACAATACTTCCTATCTTTACTTTGTTGGGACATTCTTGGAATGATAAGGTGTATTTTAATAGATATATGAAACATTGATGCCACCATTGATCGCAGTGATGGACAATGTATGTTCTAGGTTGGATTTTTTGCAAGAACAAAGATTGTTTTTGAAATGATTTACAAAGATTTTTGTAAATGTGCCTTTTTATATTATTTATTTTCAATCATATTGTTAATGTCTCCACAAAAAAATTGAAAGATAAAAAAATTGAAATAAAAATATTGGGAATGGAGGTTGTTAGACTTTGTTGCTTTAATTGAATCTCCAACCCTTGTTTTGTTGTTGAAATAGAGCTTGTGGCCAACCATCGACGTTGTAGCTCTGACCTTTTTAAAGAGCAAGCCCAATAATGTCGGTGGACTCTAGCTCTCCCCAGGATGCTGGACAACCTTCGAGTGCCAATCCTACAAATCTATTACTTGTTTACTTTTTTCTACTAAGAATTGTATTGGCTCTTTTCCATGTGCATCCAGTGAACTATGCATATACTTTTCTTGCATTAGCGACAATTATAGTATATAGTCTGACTTATTTATATTTGAGGTATTTATGTGTCCTTGACCTTTTTGTTTACCATCCATTTGGGAATAGCCTATGTGTAGCTATTTATGTGTCTTCCATTTTTTTAAAGTTGCATATAACTTCATTTTTGTTATAATATTTCCTATGTGACGTCCAATGATATTTTTCATCTACGTTCTACACAATACTTTTTTGATTTAGCTTGAATGTACCTACACACATATATATCTAGATTTATACTTGTCGATAGACATAACTGCATTTAAAGTTATACATACATATATATATATATATATTTCATACATGCATTTTGAAGTATAGGTGTGGATAACTATGTATGTTGTGTAGCTCAAGCTACAACTTTACACTCAATAATTACTTCTTGAAAATAACATAAAATGTTGAATTATTGTTCTAAGTATTGAATGCAATCTATTATTGCAGTCGTCGCCAAAATATGTAGTCCATAGATGAAGCAATGTTGTCATCACAAGCTATGCCAAGTGATGTTTATTTAGTTTTCTTAGGCAACAAAATTATTTATCTAGATTTAAATTTATCTATATTTGTTATTGCACCTATTGATAGGTCATTGTTCGAAAAAAATATTTCTAGGTCTTTGTGGTGATGGTTGCAACACTATATAGTTTACATTGTTTTCTACACGAAATTGTTGAATGTTGTTCTCTATCTTTGGCTATAAACGTAAGCTATAGAACCGTAGTCAACAATTCCTTTTTGTAAATAACATAAATTGTTTAGTTACTTTTGTAACTTTAGAATGCTAAATATTATTGTGGCCATATATGTGGACTATTTTATTGCTTTTTGTGTCTATATATGTGGACTATTTTACCGTTTTAAGCTATTGCCACTACATGGAAACCATAAATTAAATAATATGTTCAAATATATTCAACAACAACCAACAATGCGTACATATATGCATCTAACGGGTATGTGCAGGATCATCATGGAAAAAAAGGCCCTTAAGTGGCAATAAAATTCAGAAAATCAGTGTTAGGCAACTTGACATAAAAATTTGAATAAGTTATCTATATTATTTCAAAAATATGTAAGAATAAAATTTGTAGCAAATTGAATGTAGTTTCTAAACTACTAGGTTTTTTTTTTTTTTAAATCTATTTGGTGAAATTTTGAAATTTCAATGCAGTAGTACTTAAATTTCAAGGAAAAAATAAGAAGTAGGTGTCTATCTGACAACCCTAACCACTTTAGAATGATAATATTTTTTTATAATATTTTAGATATAAGTAGGGGACTCATGTCCAGATGTGATGCATATTTTTTTGTAATTTTTTTCTAAGTAAATAATTAATTATGATGTTTCTATTACAAATTTTAAAAAATATAAAAACTCATATGTCTAACCACCTTAACTTGATCAAAACTTCATGAAATTCAATTTTTTTTTTTAATCCTATAGTATGCAAAGCATATAATGTGGTGCATATTTCGGATTCAAAATTTTTTATACCATTTGAAAGTTATAGATGTTTTTCAATCAGCCTATCAATCAAGACTTTAGTCATAATTCAAATAAAAAATGAATAATAATTATTTATTAAATTCAATGTGAATCATAATTTATATTGGTGGAAAGCTGAGAATATCCTTTAAAAACCCTTTTCATTTCATAAATTTTGGGTTAAAAAAAGTCGTCAACCACATGGGCCATCATATCACTTAGATATTGCCACTTTTTGGCCCATCATGATCCTGCACATACCCTAACATCAGATATATATATTGGTGTAGCTTTTGTTTTGGATCTGCATATATATGTATTGCATGTGTTGGATGCATAGGTAGGAATGTGTTTCTTGGAAATATATAAACACCAAAAGTGTTTGTTTCTTTTGTCGTGTTTAATTTCTCTTTTGTTGTGTGTATATATGTATGTATGTGAAATTAGATGTATGCAACATTGATATATACTACTCACCATGTTTATTGTTTGGGGAATCTAGAATTAAATGCACCTTTTCATTTATTATTTCTTTAAGCCTCATAAAAGGAGTTGTTAGAATGATAGGTTGTATAGTAAACATAATAAGGAACATTCATTTCACCATTGATCATGGTAGTGGATGATGTATGTTCTTGCTTAGGGGTTTGGTGAGAGCCGATGAGGCTCCATGACTCAATATGGTAGGGTGGAGGAAAAACTTCATTTTGTTGTGTTTCATTTTATATTTTCTATGTGTAGATTTGTGTAGTTTTTACATTTGATGCAGAGAACATTCATATGTTTAAAGTCAGCCTATGGATATATATGTGTGTTGTCTACATATAACTTTAGATGCATATATATATATCTATATGGATCTTCTTTTCTAAGCGTATATGTAGACTCTTTTATTGATTTCCATCCATTGCCACTACATCGAAATCATAAATGAAATAATATTTTTGCAGATATTCAACAACAATCAAGAATGTGTATATATGTGCAGTTAACTTTGGAAACATATATATCGATGTATATTTTGTTTTGCAACTCCAAATATATGTATTGCATGTGTTGGATATATATGTAGTAATTTGTTTCTTGGAAATATGTACAAGCAAGAAAGTATGTGTCTCTTTTGTAGTATTTCATTCCTCTTTTCTCCTACGTAGATATGTGTGTATGTGAAATTAGATGTAGACAACATTCATATATAATACTCACCATGTTTATTGTTTTGTAGAGATACTATGTAGACAAAAATTATATATACTCCTCACCATGTTTATTATTTTGCAAAGATAATTGTTATTTTTTTCATCCTTAGAGAAGCATCCTTACAATAATAGGTTTTATATTAAAAGTGTAATTAGGAAGATTAGTTTCACTATCCACCATAGTGGTGGACAATGATTGTTCTTGCTCAGGGGGGTTGGGAGAGCCTATGGGGCTCAATGACCCAATAAGGTAGGGTGGAGAGTAGGCCTTGTTTTGTTCTTGCTCATTTTACTTTCCGTATGTGAAGATATGTATTTTTATGAAATTAGAGATGGAAAAAATTCATCCCTACATGTAGATATGTATCTATGTGAAATTATATGCAAACAACATTCATATATAGTCCTTTCTATGCTTATTCTTTTCATAAGATAATTACGATTTTTATTTGATCTTTGGTTTCTTTCCATTGGGAATGGTTGGAAAGTGATAAAATAGTCCATGTTCTTCACGATAAGCCATTGTTGGTTGTTAATGTATGGCTTCAAGGATATTTCTTATTTTTCTAGGCCTCTATAATGATTTTCTCAATGTTTTATCTGACACTTAATACATAATCTTGCATTGTAAAAAATCCTTATTGAGGTTTCGACAGATAACAACTATGCTTCAAGAAGAATATGGACTAATTTATTACTTTGCAAACATTTCCACCACAAACGATCCATACAACAATTAATTTTAATGCCAACCAGTGTTTAATTTTGTTGGCCTTCTCTATCGACATGCCAAATTCTTTTAATTTCAAATTTAAGAAACATCTTCCACCTCTTTCCCGACTAGAATGTCGACGCCGAAAGGCTCAAAAACTGGGAAGGCTAATGAAAATTCTGACCAAAGTTCACATAATAGGGAGAAACCACACATCTGGAGGTTCCCATAATTTTTCATATTGATATATGTAGTTTTAATCTTCTTTTGTTGGCTGAGTGTAGAGTATATTGCTCCTACATGTGAGGTCCTAAATTTAGCTCAATGGTGCCATCAATCTTCCATATGACACTTAAAATACAACTTATTATTCCAAGAATGTACCAACATAATAAACATATGGATCAATTTGTATGAATTTTGTTTGCATCTACTATGACATACATACATATATTTACATAAGGAAAATATATTGTCCATTTGAAAAAATCATGTATACATGTCTGTACATGGGGCATCTGAAAAAATTAGAATTTTTTTAATTTCGATGTCAGCGGCATCATTCTTTGAACCAATGCAATGAGTAAATTGCCTCAAAGAAGGGAAAAATTTAGACATATGAAATTAAAATTATTGATTAAACACCACATTCGATCATTCTTTCCTCTTAATTAATTAAATCAATTTAATTAATTAACCTCCTAAAGTCTTGATTTAATTAAATCAGATATATTTAATTAAATATCTAATATCCTCTCACATTGATTTATCCTAACCCACAAATTTAAATCAAAGTATCACAATCAACTAAGCACTAGCTTAATTAGTTAAATCCCTAATTAATGCTAAGACTAACCCATGTCCCATCCACTTGCACAATAAATCATTTTAATTGATTTATTAAAACACCTATTTTCCCTCACAAGGGAATATTCCCAAGGAATATTCCCTCATTAACTCTCATGTTTGACTTTTTGAACAAACACAATTCCCCCCAAAAACCCTCAACTACATTCATTAATGGCCATTTTCAAATTTGAATTGGCACATTGGCCAAAAGTTGCACAACCATGGGCCAATCCCTTTGTGACAAGTGGCTCTTTCTTATTGGATGGGATTTAGTCCCACATTGCCTAATCTTGGCTTCTCCTCTCTCAACTTCTCCTATAAGTTCAATAAGTTTTCTCTCATTTTGATCATCTACAATCTACATCTTAGAGCATCCTCATTATAGGCAACTTGAGTTAATGAGCATCTCATTTTCTATCATCTCATTAGCTTGGCAAGGATTGGGAAAGGGTTCTTTCACATATTCAAGGAGCACCAATCCATCATAGAATAGATATCTAATATGTCTTCTTTCTTTCAACTAAGTTAGTTTCTTATGTCATTATGTCTTTTTTGAACCAATGCAATAAGTACATTGCCTCAAAGAGGGGCAAAATGTAGACATATGAAATTAACATTATTCATTAAACATCACATTCAATCATTCTTTCCTCTTAATTAGTTAAATTGATTTAATTAATTAAGAGGAAATAATGATCAAATGTGATGTTTAATCAATAATTTTAATTTCATATGTCTGCAACTTCAATCAATGGTGTCATCAAGCAAAAAAACACAGTAACATACCTATGCAAAATAATTGTCTTTTCTCAATAGTACCTTGTAAAAAATACGACAATATTACCTTCTCAACAATCTCTTATTGAAAATTAAATAGTATACCCTAAGCTAGAGAACATCAATCAACAATGCACAAAGCCCACACAAAACCATAGCCACAAAACCCATGTAGAATGATAGCCACAAAACACCAACCATAAATGAAACAATATTCCTTTTAACAAACAATATAGGATTCTCTCAACAACGTCTTATCAAAAATTGAAACAATATATCCTTTTCAACAACACTCTATCAAAAATGAGACAATATACCCCAAGATAGACAACAACAATCGAAAAAAAGTGCATAACGTTAACAATTTTATTTTGTTGTAAACATAGCCACAAAACAGAAGCCATACAAATAAACCCACAAAAAATTGTAGTAAGGAAGCCAAGCAAAAATATACTCTCTTCTCAACATAACCTTATCAAAAATTCAAACAATATAGCCTTTTCAACAACACCTTTTCAAAAATGAAATAATGTAGCCTAAGCTAGAGAACAATAATCAACAATGCCTATTAGAATCAAACATAAACTATATAACATTAACTATTTTACTCTGCTGCAACCATAACCACAAAACAAAAGCCATAAATCAAACAATATTGGTTTCAAGAGTGATCCAAATGGAGAAACCCACAAAAAAAAAACATTCACAGTAACATACCCATGCAAAACCATTGCAACAAAACATGAACCATAAATGAAATAATATTCATTTTTACAAATAATATAGTATTTTCTCAACAACACCTTATCAAAATTTGAAACAAGCAATAGTTCCTTATCAGAGGTCAGACAACATAGCTTGCCACAAACTGTGAATGAAAAATGAAACAATATCGCTAAGGGTTTTCTCAATATGCACCTCTTCCCAGTTCCTTCAATCACGCCTCTTCCCACTAGCTTTTTGCATGCTGCCTTATTTCTCAAACCCTGGAAAAAACAACATAATGTTAACAATTTTATTCCATTGCAAACATAGCCACAAAATGGAAGTCATATAGAGAAACCCACAAAAATTCACAGTAACAAACCCATGCACCAATATACTCTTTTCTCAACAGAACCTTCTCAAAAATTGAAAAAATATAGCCTTGTTTGCATCTGCTATGACATACATAGATATATATACATATGGCACATACATTTTCCATCACTTTGATCGATAGTGTCATTACCAAGACTTTTGTATTTATTTTCGAGTCATTTGCCCATGCAAGAAATATAAAATATCCTCCAACCACCTTCATAGAAACTCCACAATAGACGATCGGACTTGCACCTTCACAAGAGCTCACCCTCTTGGCATCAACATTAGATTTTGTATGGTATGCATGTAGTGGCGATGGTTGTGCCAACACCTATCATTTAAAACGTGAGAAGAGGTGGTGAAAGTATTTGCAATTTTCAATAAGGCATTGTTGGGTGTTCTTCTGTGGATTTACCTACTATCAAAGTTGTGAGCTAGGATTGTGAACTTCTTTGAAGGTTGAAGTTCAATCTCCCTTTCCACCACATGTATCAGTACGTATCCATATTTATAAGTTTCCATTCATCTATGGGTATGTGCAGGATCATCATGGAAAAATAGGCCTTTAGGTGGCAATAAAATTCACAAAATCAGAGTTAGGCAACTTCACGTAAAAATTTGAATAAGTTATCTATATTATTTCAAAAATATGTAAGACTAGAATCTGTAGAAAATTGAATGTAGTTTCTAAACTACTAGGTTTTTTTTTTTTTTTAAATCAATTAGGTGAAATTTTGAAATTTCAATGCAGTAGTACTTAAATTTCAGGGAAAATATAAGAAGTAGGTGTCTGTCTGAACACCCTACCCACAATAAAATGATAATATTTTTTTATAAGATTTTAGATATAAGTAGGGGACTCATGTACTGATGTGATGCATATTTTTTTGTAATTTTCTTCCAAGTAAATAATTAATAATGATTTTTGAATTATAAATTTTAAAAAATATAAAAACTCGTATGTCTAGCCACCTTAACTTGGTCAAAAATTCATGAAATTCAATTTTATTTTTTTAATCCTATAGTATGCAAAGCATAGAATGTGGCGCATGTTTGGGATTCAAAAAATGTGATACCATTTGAAAGCTATAGATGTTTTTCAATCAGCCTATCAATCAGGACTTTAGTCGTAATTCAAATAGAAAATGAATAATAATTATTTAATAAAATTAAAATTAAAGCATAATTTATGTTGGTGGAAAGCTGAGAATCTCCTTTAAAAACCCTTTTTGTTTCATCAATTTTGGGTAAAGAAAAAGTCATCAGCCACATGAGCCATCATATCACTTAGATATCGCTACTTTTTGGCCCATCATGATCCTGAACATACCCCTATATATGTATATTGTCTACATCTAATACCATGCACATACATTTCTACATGTACTTTTTTAGTTTGTATATATCCATACAACAAATTTGTACATATGCATCCAATGCATGATGCTGGATTGTATTTGGTGGCATATTTTTTAAGTGTACCTTTTTAGTTATTATTTCTTTCAGCCTCAAAAAGGAGTTGTTGGAATAGTAGGCTGTATATTAAGTGTGATAAGAAAGATTTGTTTCACCATTGATCAAAGTGGTGGACAATGTATGTTCTTGCTCGGGGGTTTGGTGAGAGCCCATGAGACTCCATGACCCAATATGGTAGGGTGGAGAGCAGGCCTTGTTTTGTTGTGTTTCATTTCATATTTTTTATTTGTTATTTACCTACACTGTGGGTCTTTGTGTTGGTGTTTGAAAGCACCTTATTATAATCATCGTAATATATGTATATGTATATGTATTTTTATATATGCATTTGCAATCAAAAAAGTGTGTAACCAGTTAAACCAGTAACAAAGAAACAAGAAAAAAAAGGAAAGGTCTTTTGATGTGACAAGCACTTCAAAGAAAGAAAAGAAAACAAATGTCCAGTTAACATAAATTATAACAAATATCCAGAGTGAGAATTAGGCATGGTTGTTTGGAATTCAAGGCAGTACGACAATTATCTCTGGAGAGTCTTGCATGACAAGGTAAATTGCACACAGATCTGACAACAATAGCTTGCACTCAGCTTCAAAGTTAATTCTTACAAATTTGACTATTGTTTTTTTAAGCCTTGTTTTTAAATTATAGGTCTAATTTTTAATAAGAAGAGTGAAAACAAATATATGAATATTGTCTACATCTAATTCCATGTACATACATTTCTACATGTACTTTTTTATTGTGTATATTTCCAAACAACAAATTCCTACATATGCATCCAATGCATGATGATGGATTGTATTTGTTGGCATATTTCTTAAGTGTACAGAGTTGTTGTAATGATAGGCTGTATATTAAGTGTGATAAGAAAGATTGGTTTCACCATTGATCAAACTGGTGGACAATGTATGTTCTTGCTTGGGGGTTTGGTGAGATCCCATGGGGCTCCATGACCCAATATGGAAGGGTGGAGAGTAGGCCTTGTTTTGTTGTGTTTAATTTCATACTTGCTATTTTCTATTTAGCTGCATTGTGGGTCTTTGCATTGGTGTTTGCAAGAACTTTATTGTCTTCATTGCAATATATGCATATGTATATATGCATGTAAAATTAAAAAAAGTGTAGTTTTTTAGATGGAGGTTGCAATGAAGGAAAGCATGATGGATAACCATAAGTAGTAGCAACGTTACACTCTCCTTTAAAGAGTGCATTGTACCTTTCATTCATTGTAGTCTCCATAAAAAATGCATTGCATATGCATAGATACATTTACATATACATATGCATATATATGTATGCTTTGGTTATTCTCCATAAGGTATTGTTGAAAAAATAATTGGTGCACGTGCAGGATATATATATATATTTTTCCACATGCTTTAATATTTCCAAGTAGCAAATCCCTGCATATGCATCCAACGCATAATGTCGGTTGTGACAGTTTGGCTATTATTCCTTTCAGCATCAGAAAAGGATTTGTTAGAATGATAGGTTCTATATTGAGTGTGATAAGCAACATTGGTTTTGGCATTGATCATAGTGGTGGAAAATGTGTGTTCTTGCTTGGGGGTTTAGTGAGAGCCCATGGGGATCCATGACTAAATATGGTAGGGTAGAGAGAACATCTTTTTTTTTTGTGTTTCATTTAATATTTTCTATTTGTTTTTTAGCTACACTGTGAGTCTTTAACTTGGTGTTTTCAAGCAAATTTTTAGGTTCATCATAATATATGCATGTGCAATAAAAAACGTGAAGTTTTTTTAGATGGAGACTAGAATGAAGGAAGGCACGATGCACAACCATAGGCAACAAAATTGTTACACTATTATTTAAAGAGTGCATCGCACCTTCTATTCTTTACAGTCTTCCTTGAAAATACATTGCATATGCATAGATACATTTACAAATACATTCGTATATATGTATGCTTTGGTTGTTGTCAATAAGTCACTATTGGAAAAAGTATTTATGTACATGCAGTTTTTTTTTTTGGACCATGGTTTTATATTTCCAAGCAGAAAATCCCTACATATACATCCAATGCATGGGTATGTGCAAGATCATGATGGGCCAAAAAGTGGTGATATCTAAGTGATATGAAGGTCCATGTGGCTGACGATATTTTTTTTACCCAAAATTGATGAAATGAAAAGGGTTTTTAAAGGAGATTCTCAGATTTCCACCAATATAAATTATGGCTTACTTTGAATTTAATAAATAATTATTATTCATTTTCTATTTGAATTACAACTAAAGTCTTGATTGAAAAAAATCTATAGCTTTCAAACGGTATCACATTTTTTAAATCCAAAACATGTATGACATTCTATGCTTCACATACTATAGGATTAAAAAAAAAAGAATTTAATTTCATGAAGTTTTGACCAAGTTAAGGTGGTTAGACATATGAGTTTTTGTATTTTTTAAAAGTCTTAATACAAAATTCATAATTAATTATTTAATTGTAAAAAAATTACAAAAAAATATGCATCACATTGGGACATGAGTCCCCTACTTATATCTAAAATATTATAAAAACATATTATCTTTTTATTATGGTTAGGGTGGTTAGATAGACACTTACTTCTTATTTTTTCCCTGAAATTTAAGTACTACTGCATTCAAATTTCAAATTTTCACAAAATAAATTTAAAATAAAATAAAATAAACCTAGTGGTTTAGAAACTACATTCAATTTTCTATAGATTCTATTCTTACATAATTTTGAAATAATATAGATAATTTATTCAAATTTTTATATCAAGTTGCCTAACTCTGATTTTCTAAATTTAGTGCCACTTAAGGGCCTGTTTTTTCCATGATAATCCTACACATACCCACATGATGTTGATTGTGACGTCTTGGCTATTATTCCTTCCAAGCTCAAAAGATAACTATTAGAATGAAAGGTTCTATATTGGGTATAATAAGCAACATTGGTTTCACCATTGATCATACTGGTGGACAATGTATGTTCTTGCTCGGGGCATTCGTGAGAGCCAATGGGGCTCCATGACCCAATATGGTAGGGTGGAGAGTAGGAGTTATTTTATTTTGTTTCATTTTATATTACCTATTTGTTCATTGGTTGCATTGTTCCTCTTTAAGTTGGATTTTTCAAGAACTTTTTAATCTTCATTGTGATGTATTTATATGTATTGTTTTCCATAGGGCATTTTTGAGTCTTGCAATCTACCTTTGATTGTTTTGTTCCATATTCAATTAGCTTGACCTCTTTACTTATTCCATTTCCATCTAAGTTGGTGTCTACAAGAATTTTATTGTTTTCCTCATATTATGATTGTAGGGTCCCCAGCCTTGTT
Source organism: Sequoiadendron giganteum (assembly GCA_007115665.2). Classification (NCBI taxonomy): domain Eukaryota; kingdom Viridiplantae; phylum Streptophyta; class Pinopsida; order Cupressales; family Cupressaceae; genus Sequoiadendron; species Sequoiadendron giganteum. The sequence goes on along the minus strand of CM021100.1, from coordinate 485,585,563 downwards.
GAAGTTCCAACCCTACAACAAGTGTGGACTGTAAAAAGGTAGCAAAACACCAAAGATACCAACTTTATTATGTGCGCCATAGAGACCAGATTTGCGTAGGTCATCAAGTGAAATACTTGTATAAAAGAGGCACAGTAGATTTTCCTAACTTGGCCTTGCATGTCCAAATAGGCACACCACAATTGCATCCAGGCTTGCTGGCATAACTTGTTGCCTACTCTAGCCCCACACCCCCCATCCCTTGCCAACTTCTGCACAACCATCGTAGCGAAGGAACCTCCACAATAGGTGGTTGTAAACCTCAAAAAAATATTGCCAACCATGCCTTTCCATCCACATCATCAAACGCCCACCACTCAAGCAACATGTTTGGTGATTCTTTTTGCACTGCAATGCAGTCCTTCTGTCGGTGCATTGATGATTTGTCTGATTTGAAAATTTGTAGTGCTTTCAAGGAAAGCTACGTTGACATGAGAGTGTGAGCATCTAGTGCAGGAATCATGTGTTTGTGTTGTGCTTCTAAAAAGGGCATCCATAGATTTAGTTTAGTGAACAAGATGGATCCAGGCCCATAACCTCTTGTCCTTCGAAAGCTTACTCAAGTTGAAGAAATTATTATAGCTACAGTTGCTCCAGTTTTGCATGTGACTCATGATAGAGGAGGCCAAGATAAATATAGTGGCCATGCTATAAGCTTCCCTAAAGATATCATAGCCATTGCAACTTTGTTACTGCATCGTCTATATGATCTTGAAGTGGTGATGGTGTGAAGAACTGGCGTTCGGGGGATGAACTATGATTGGTATGTTGAAAAATTTAATGTCATGGCTGCATTAATATAGAAAATTGAGAATGACCCATACTATAGTGATGCTGCAATAGATTTTGATGCTTTAAATGTTTTTCCTGTTATAAGTACTAACATCTCTGATCTTTTTCACACAGCTGAACTAATGACAACTCTAGAATATGTTGTTGATGAGGAAGCTGAGCTTGAAGACTCATCATCATTTATTCTATTGATGCCCAAACCTCCTCAGGAATTAAATGAAATTAGAGATTCCTTGTAGATTAAATACATTAGCCAAAATACTTTTCCTTGGTCTGATATAAATTCTAGCGTTATTAATGAATATAATATAGAATTTTTATTAAACATAGCATTTCCAATCTTGTTCCCCACTGGCATAGCAATGCCCCTACAGTATAGAAGCGTATAAATTCACTTACATGAATATGCATTACACTTGATGAGATACTATGATAATAGATTTGGGAGGCATGTAAGATTTAGATATTACCTTAATAATTTGATAATGAGACATCGAAGCCGACAGTCAGCTTTAGTTTTTCTGAAAACAAATGTGGAGGAAAGGATACCAAAGTATGTTGTTGCTTTATGAAAATTGCTTCGGGATGCACCAGACACCCAGATAGAAAATAAAATTGTTCACTTTGGTGTATCTTTATGAGGAAAACACTCGTACTACAACAAGTGTCATCAAGAGCTTGCGAAAATGATCCACCAGCTTGGTACACCAACTCTCTTCTTCACTTTCAGCTTTGCAGACACAAAATGGCCTGATTTGCATAGGGTAATTGATCCTCATGTCTAGCTGCATATTCCATACTCCTAAAGACGCTTCACAAACAATGTTGTGTAAAACCCACACACAACAACCTTGTACATGCACTTTTGGTTCACCATTTTCTATGAAGAGATTATTGAGAGGATTTTCCACACAAAGGACTATTGGTATAGGTATGAGTGGAAACACCGTGGATCAACACATGTCCATAGTTTCTTGTGGCTTCTAGGTGCCCCAAATACAGACATTCTTGATTGGTCCAAGCTACATGATCTTCAACAAGAAAAAAATTTCTTTGATCACTATGTTTCAGTATGGAACCCTCAATCCCCGGATCAGCTAATAGCAAGGGTCCACCACTCATCTTTGGAGGACCCGTGCTTGCTTAATAGTACATAAATCTCTTGCATGGATCCAATAGTTGATTATGAATAATTTTTGAACATGGTGTAGAGGAATACCAAGGGTACTCAATACACTTGCCTTAGGAAAAAAGGCCACCAATTACAATGTTACTACAAAGCTACGTGGAATACACAACCATCATCGACATTGGTGATTGATAGTGAATTGAACAAATACTATAAGCCAACAAGAAATTATGAGCGTGTTAATATCCACAACCTTGAGATGCTTTCAATTTGGCGAGAAAATGTTGATTGCCAACCATTCTTGTCTAGACAAATTATCTTGAACTGCACTTCCAAATATGCATCAAAGTTTGAAAAAAAATCTAAAAGCTATATTGATATCTTGCAGAGGCTTGCAAATACAAATTCCTCTAGGGATAAAGCATTGCTTTCCTATCAGAAATTCATGATGAACCTGGTTGCAGATCGTGACATTGGTGTACAAGAAACATGCCATATGCTGCAAAAGTTACCCCTTGTCATCTCAAGCCAACATTTCCTATCTTTGAATGCCAGCAAGAAAACATCCCACCATTTGAAAATAGTTGATAGTGGTGACGAGCTTGCAAGTGATTATATTCAGTATTACATGCAAAGACTAGCTAAAATGGAGATAGTATCCCTTATTCAATCTGCACAATTGTATACATATAAAAAAAATGTAAAGGTACAGGGTAGCGTCCTCGACCACAACCTACTATCATCACTATTTAATTGCTATTCAAGACCGCCCGCTTGGAGAAAAGTGATACCTTTGAAAAAAATTCTAGTCAAAATTCCTACTAGACAAGCCTTTCCAAAATTTTGAGGTAGACATAGGCCTCATGAGAGAAAGTATAATACAAAATTGGAGGCTATTTTATGTTGCTAGCTATGACCCTTGGCATGTCAATAGAGTTATTGCTCCCCTTGTCGATGAAGAGGAAGGTGACAATGATACTAATAGCGCATAGTCTCTACCTCCCATAAATGAATACAAATAGTAGTTGCTTTCTCAAGTTGATGCTACAAACAATGTTTCCTTTGACCAGCTACAACTACTGGGTAGATGAGACTTTTATCTACATCACAAGTGGGATGCACACCATGTTCTAAATATTATGCATGGAATTTTTCAATAGTTCATTTCAACAAGTAAATTTCATACAACTGAAGACACTCTTTACTCGTTTGTAGCATGTACACTTTGTCATCAACTATCTCCTAAGAAAAAGCTTGCTCTGAATATCATTGAACAACACCATCTTGGCCCATCTTCATCATCACCATTGCATATGATCATTCAAGGAACTACTAGCATAGGTAAATCATTCCTTATAGACAAGATTCGAAGAGCACTAAATACATCACCAAATCAGAGAATGAATCTTTTGCTTGCTTTGATGCTAATGAGGGCGGCTGCTTATAGTATTTGTGCCTCCACAGTGCATATAACTCTTTAAATACCAATTAGAGATATGAATCAACTAAAAGGACAACTATTGAGCATAGTTAAAGAGTAATTCAAACATATTAAGTACATCTTAATTGATGAAATGAAATTTTTGGGGCCCAAGTTGTTGCTTAAAATAGATAGTCGATTGTGGCAAGCATTCCCTAGTAGACATATGCAGCCATTTTATGGTGTCTCTATTATACTCATGGATGACCTGGCATAACTACCTCATGTTTTGGAAAGGCCTATCTACGCTTCCCACTCCACAACATTAGCTCTTTGGTGCACTTTTAATATTGTTGTCATGCTTTACATTGTCTTCCACTAGTATGGACAATCTGATACACAACAACAATTTCGTACACTCCTTTTCAATATTAGAAATTTTTTAGGCATCTCAGTCTAACTGGAAAAATCTTATGAATCAAACAAATTCTATGCTTTCAACTAAATGAAACCAATATTTTGATGAATCTATCCACTCATTCCCAACAAATAGGTTGGTTTCCTTGCACAATAGAAAAATTCTTCACTAGTTAAATGTTCCCATTGTAATTAGTTCTACTGAATGTTCTTGGCAAAATGCACTTGATTATGGCGATGATGAAAAACTTCAAGCATAACTCTTACTTGCAATTGGACAAGTAATGTTGACAAAAAATATTTGGGTGGTAGCTAGCTTGGTTAATGGATCATTGGGTTTAGTAAATGATATTGTATATTCTAGGGGTGCTAAACCACCTCAACTGCCTGAATATGTTGTTGTCCACTTCCCAAACTACATTGGCTCAAAATTGGATTCAGGACAATCCAAGAGCCATCCCCATTCCCCTGATCACATGGAGTAGCTGAAGGCATCTCCCCTTGACAATGGCTTGGGCGATAACAATACATAAATCTCAAGGTTTGACACTAGAGATAGCTAAAATAGATGGGTATGTGCAGGATCATGATGGACCAAAAAGTGGCGATATCTAAGTGATATGATGGCCCATGTGGCTGATGACCTTTTTTAACCAAAAATTGATGAAACGAAAAGGGTTTTTAAAGGAGATTCTCAGCTTTCCACCAATATAAATTATGCTTTACTTTGAATTTAATAAATAATTATCATTCATTTTCTATTTGAATTACGATTAATGTCCTGATTGATAGGTTGATTGAAAAACATCTATAGCTTTCAAATGGTATCACATTTTTTGAATCCAAAACATGTGTCACATTCTATGCTTTGCATAATATAGGATTAAAAAAAAAAAAAATTGAATTTCATGAAGTTTTGACCAAGTTAAGGTGGTTAGACATACGAGTTTTTATATTTTTAGAATTTGTAATAAAAAAATCATAATTAATTATTTACTTGGAATTTTTTTTTTTTAAATATGCATCGCATCCGGACATGAGTCCCCTACTTATATCTAAAATATTATAAAAAAATATTATCATTTTATTGTGGTTAGGGTGGTCAGACAGACACATACTTCTTATTTTTTCCCTAAAATTGAAGTACTACTGCATTGAAATTTCAATTTTTCACCAAATAGATTTTTTATTTTTTTTTATAAACCTAGTAATTTAGAAACTGCATTCAATTTTCTACAGATTCTATTCTTACATATTTTTGAAATAATATAGATAATTTATTCAAATGTTTATGTCAAGTTGCCTAACTCTTATTTTCATAGATTTATTGCCACTTAAGAGCCTTTTTTTCCATGATGATCTTGCACATACCCAGATATTGGAACTAAAGATAGGCAAGGACTAATGTTCACAACTATCTCTCATGTTAAATCAATAACAAGAATACGCATAGATCCACCTTTCTCTTTTGACAGATACTCTAGGCTGCATTCCAACAAATACAATTTACTTCGAATGAAGGAAGAGGATCGCCTCCAGCAATTGTTTGCATTCCTATCATGTTGAAAATTTTCTTTCTTTTTGATGGTAACTATTGTAGACATCAAAATCTGCAAAAGGTTAGCATAATTCTAACATCCTCATAGAATAACATAACATTTTTCAAAACAAATGATAAAACCAAATCAAGCATGTAAATAAGACATGAAATATAACCTATTCTATGATGGATTGGTGCCCTTTGAATATGTGAGAGAACCATTTCCCAATCCTTTCCAAGCTAATTAGATGATAGATAATGAGATGCTCATGAAAAAAATTTCCTATAATAAGTATTCTCTAAAATGTAGATGATAAATGAGATAGAAGTCATTGAATTTATAGGAAAGATTGACAACGGAGAAGCCACGATTGAGAAATGTGAGACTAAAATCCCACAAATGAGAGAGAGCCACTTGTCACAATGGGATTGGCCCATTTCAAATTTGAAAATGACAATAAATGAATATGGTTGAAGATTTTGGGGGGAATTGTGTTTGGCCAAAAAAGTCAAACAGGGGAGTTAATGAGGGCATATTCCCAAGGAATATGCCCTTGTGAGGAAAATAGGGGTCTTAATAAATCAAATTAAATGATTTATTGTGCAAGTGGATGGGACATGGGTTAGTCTTAGCATTAATTAGGGATTTAACTAATTAAGCTAGTGCTTAGTTGATTGTGACACTTTGATTTAAATTTGTGGGTTAAGATAAATCAAAGTGAGAGGATATTAGATATTTAATTAAATATATCTGATTTAATTAAAACAAGACTCTAGGAGGTTAATTAATTAATTTGATCTAATTAATTAAGAGGAAAGAATGATCAAATGTGATGTTTAATCAATAATGTTAATTTTGTATGTCTACATTTTGCCCCTCTTTGAGGCTCTCTTCTCATTGCATTGGTTCAAAGAATGATGCCACTGACATCGAAATTAAAAAAAATCTGATTTTTTCAGATGCCCCAATGAAAAGAAGTACGTTAGTACATTGTCCCCTAGAGAGATCGAGCGAAAAAATTGAGATGGATCTCGCAACAAAGAGGTTCAAAATGAATGTATGGATGGTTAGATTATATGATCTATATGATAATGATGATGAAAATGAGATGTTTGGAAGATTCTTAGAATAAAAAATTTATATTATCCTAAACAACTTAAATGATTATGAAAATGAGATGTTTGGAAGATGCTTAGAATAAAAAATCTATATTATCCTAAGCAGCTTAGATGATTATGAAATGTATATGAGATGGATGTGATGGATGATGTTGTGCTATGATGACATGAAATGATTATGAAAGATGCAAGATGGATGCAGGATAAATGCATTGTTAGTGCAAAAGAGGATAGAGGAATGAGAGGGATCAACCCTTAAATCCAAGAAGATGTAGAAGTCCAACAAGTCTACTAGTTGTTGAGACTTTATTGGACATGATGATGAATTTTGATGATTTATTGCTTATCCAAGGATGGGAGAGATAAAGAGAATACCTTTCTTTATGTTTGATAACACATGTAGGTGCGATGCATCAAGGTATTAAGAACCAGGATGATGTGGCGCCTAGTGTGATGGACTTTGACTCATCAAACAGATAGGAGTACTCTTGTTCACACTTGACAAACATAACCTTATTTAGAATGCAATTCAAATATTCCAGACATCTCGATCCAAAACATAAAAAGGCAAGCCTTCTTATGTGGTCAACAAGACACCTAAAACATCCTCCAGGCTACAAGCAAAACAAAGTAGCATGACAAAGTTATTTTACAAGAATATCCAACAAGCACGACAGATAAAAAGATAATGATTATTACCCCATTCCTTTCTATCTAAACCTATTTTGTTTAGGCATCATCGAGAGGTCCTTGGAATGAGCACAAAATAGGATAAGTCAATAAGAGAATAATTAAATCAAATCAAACAAGCTAATGTTCTTCATACCGCTAGCTAAGACTAACTACTATGGGGTACCTGATGCTTATGTCCATCACAAGAAAGCTTCATCTTAGGACATGTTGTCATCAGGGTTTTGATGGGACTGATTTGGGTGATAAGCTATTGATATTCTGAGTTGACTAACTTGCTAACTCACTGATCTAGACTTTCAAGACTCTGATGATTAGATTGTTCACTTTTGAACCTGCTAGACTTTCTTCTGACTGACTTACCAAAGGGTGATGACGATGACTAATTTTATTATGAGTGATGACAATCACGGGTGAAAGCGAGATGAAATGGATGCACCATTTTGGGTTTTTTCAAATGTTTTGAGGTTGTTTTTGGTATTTTCAGATTTACGATGGAGATACTAACTTAAAGACCTATCCCAGGGGACTCGGGAGTTGATCCATGGATTAGCATTTCTTGTGTTATACATATAGAGACCACATAGTTTGACTGGCGATAGACTTGACTCAATGAAAAGATAGATGGGCAAATGGATTGCCAATGCGACAGATGCCTAAAAGATTGACCTAAATGTAAAATAGATGGGAAAATAGATTTGCCAATGTGACGGATGCCTAAAGGACTAACCTAACTATCTCGGGGGATAATCAAAGATCAACCTTGCCTACGTCAAGCTCAGAGACGACATAGTTCAGACAACATGAAAAAATGACAAGACTCAATGATGAATTTTTTGAAGATTTTCTGATATTTCGACATGTTTTGGGATTTTTGATGATTTGGATGTTTTTGGATTTTTTGATGAATTTTTTGAATATTTTTGGTTTTTTCTGATGAATTTTGGGAAGAGCACAAAATTTATACACAAATCTGATCCACTACCAGTTTCAAGGACATGCCCCCAGCGTTTAGGCAATAGACTACTTTGATAAAGGTAGGACAAACTGACCTTAGGAATATGCCAAGTAGTACTATGGTGGAATATGATATGGGCACCAGCTCAGGCTATGGTATGGATGCGAGTGGATGGTGGAAGGAATGGAATTTAGTGGATAAGTGAGTGAGTCGTGTTGATTCTGGTGGATAGAGAGTGTTTTATTTACGCTTCACACCTATTTGCCAGGTTTTCACCAAGGTACTTATCCAAAGCGCCACTAAAGTGGTTTTCACTAGAGGATGATTTTATTTCTTTAGTGTTTTCAATCCTTTTTCTGATTTTTTTTTTTGGATTTTTGTATTTTTGTATCTTTTTGTTGTCACAAAGATGCCTATCTACCAAGTTTTCATCAAGGTAACCATTTTTTTAGGACATTTTTCTGATTTTTTTGTATTTTTTGATTCTATACCTTGCAAGATTTAGGCATAAAACATTTTGAGATGACAACAGTTCATGGCCTCCTATAGAGGCTCACTCTCTGGTGTTGACAACTGATATGCCCCTGATTTAAAGATTGTAGACATCAAAATCTTCAAATGGTTAGCATAATTCTAACATCCTCATAGAATAACATAACATTCTTCAAAACAAATGATAAAACCAAATCAAATTTAAAGAAGACATGAAATATAACCTATTCTATGATGGATTGGTGCACTTTGATTATGTGAAAGAGCCTTATCCCAATCCTTGCCAAGCTAATTAGATGATAGACAATGGGATGCTCATAAACTCAAGTTGCCTATAATAAGGATGCTCTAAAATGTAGATGATAAATGAGATAGAAGTCATTGAATTTATAGGACAAATTGAGAGAGGAGAAGCCAAGATTGAGCAATGTGGGACTAAAATTCCACAAATGAGAGAGAGCCACTTGTCACAATGGAATTGGCCCATGATTGTGCAAGTTTTGGCCAATGTGCCCATTTCAAATTTGAAAATGACAATAAATGAATATGGTTGAATATTTTGGGGGGAATTGTGTTTGGCCAAAAAAGTCAAACAGGGGAGTTAGTGAGGGCATATTCCCAAGGAATATGCCCTAGTAAGGAAAATAGGGGTCTTAATAAATCAAATTAAATGATTTATTGTGCAAGTGGATGGGACATGGGTCAGTCTTAGCATTAATTAGGGATTTAACTAATTAAGCTAGTGCTTAGTTGATTGTGACACTTTGATTTCAATTTGTGGGTTAGGATAAATCAAAGTGAGAGGATATTAGATATTTAATTAAATATATCTGATTTAATTAAATCAAGACTTTAGGAGGTTAATTAATTAATTAAGAGGAAAGAATGATCAAATGTGATGTTTAATTTCATATGTCTACAACTATACCACTTCTCCTTTTCCTTTTCATTTCAATGCATTTAGAATTGTGACCATTCCTAATTTTCCTTCCTTCTCATTCCCTCCATAATGCAATTGTAATTGCTTCTACCAAGATAGCCAAGGTTTTACTTCTACAATGATTGCTAAGAGAAGTTGTTATTCAATTCTTTCCCTACGTTTCCCATTGCCTCCAACAACAAACATGGATTCCTTCATGTTCCTAGCTTTGCCAAATATTATTTATATTTGATTTTTCTCTCAAAACCTTCCTCTCCTTTCCTCAATGATTTTTCTTCCAGATCTATCGCCTTTTAACCATTTGTGTCTAACTATATTAGATTTTAACAAATTTTAGATTGCAAACATTTTCAGCTCTAACTGCAGATCTTGACAATTCTTAATAGCTTCATGCTCACAATTTTTCCATGCTATCCAAGTTACAAATACATTTCATTCATATACAAGGTAAGGCTATATCTCCTTTATTCCATCTCTTCTTTCACAACTACATCTGAAATTCTTTGCCACAAATGCTAAAACTATATATATTTTTTAAAATGGATAACATTGCTTTCAGCAGAACAAAATTGCCAGGTGCTAGAAGAGAATTATATGGAAGCTATAATTGTACACATATTGTCTCCTACTCTCTATAGAAGGTATACCTACATCTTGTTTACATGACCTCTTCTATTGTAGATACATTAGATATTATTTTTTATGAACTATAGAGTTGTTTATATTTCCCGATTTAGATATTGTCTACCAATGACACATGTTTACTGCACTAAACTTCAAATTTTCCTTATTTCCAACTATATTTGAGTGAAACCATTTTAGATTGAAAATTTTCTAAACTGTACATACACATATCCACAATACTAAATATATTTTCAATCATATGTTTTGCATGGTGTACAAGATACGACTACATTCTATTTACATAGAAGGTAAGGCTATATGTGCTTTATTCTATATTTTATTTCACAACTACATATCAAGTTGTTTTTCATAAATAATACAACTATATATATATTTTTGAAAATGAAAAATATTGATTAAAACTAAATAAAATTTCCAGGTTAATCTAATGATATTTCCACAATCCATAATGCTTAATATTTTTTATTATAGGATATTTGATTATGTTTTTTTGTGGATGGACAAACTCACACACAATCAAATATCTAGAAACAACATATATTAAGCAAAAATTATCAAGTATCGAAACATTGGTTTCACCATGGATCATAGTGGTGGGCAATGTATGTTCTTGCTCGGGGGTTTGGTAACAGCCCATGTGGCTGCATGATCCAATATGGTAGGGTGGAGAGAAGGCCTTCTTTTCTTCTATTCATAATACATCCCGTTGTATCCACAAGGTATGCCTACATTTTATTTTTTTAATACCTTTTATTTCATATACATTGCATATTATTTTTTATAAATTATAGAACTCTTTATTTTCCCTACTTTACATATTGTCTACCAATGACACATATTCATTACACTAAATGCCACATTTGCTTTCATTTTTTGCAGACCATACTCGAAACAAACAAATTTTGTTTCACATAAGATAGTAGTGTCTTAGTGAATGATCTTTTATCTGAGCTTATATTCATCAGTACTATGGATCTTTTCATAGCATTAGATCTTCTAGTAGGTCAGCCTCGCCGCGGATTCAATTTTCAAATTGTATTATGGGCATTTTGAAGAAGTAATGTTTTGTAAATGACCCTTGACAATGATTAGAAATTTAAAAAAAATATAGTTTCAATTTTTTTTATCAATCTTCAAAAGAATTTTGTGGATGTAATTATCTCTTTATTCTTAAGGTTTTGCATGGCTTATGTAAGTAAACTTATTTAACATTTCAATTATACTCTAAGATTTCACATAATTGTATTATCTTTTGGAGATAATATATTGTCCATTCCTTCAATCAATGGTAGCATCAATGTTGCATATGACACTTAGAATATAGTTTTTGGGTGGCTTTGTTGCTATGAATTTTTCTCTTTTGTGGGTTTTTCCATCTCACTCATTGTTGAAACCAATATTGTTAGTTTTATGGATTTCATTTTATGGATGTGGTTGCAATGTAGTAAAATAGTTGATGTTATACAATTTATATTAATATATTGTTGCATTTTCAATTTGGTGTTGTTGAACAGTCTATATTTTTCCATAGGATTGTTACTGTGAATTTTTTTGTTTTATGAATATTGTTACTAAAACAAATATTCTTTCATTTATGACTTTTGTTTTCTGGCTATGCTTGCAATGTAATAAAATAGTTATTTTTATACAGTTTATGTTTCTTTTTATAAGGCATTGCTGATTGTGGTTCTCTACCTTAGGCTATATTGTTTCATTTTTGAAAATGTGTTGTTGAAAGGGTTGTATTATTTCAATCTTCTATAAGGTGTTGTCCACAAAATGTTGTATTGTTTCTTACAACCAGTGTTGCTACATTTATGCTTTGGATTTTGTGGAATGATCCATACAACAAGTACTCAACACTATGTATCAATTGTGTTTGTATCTACTATGACATACATACATATCTGCACATAGGGGAGATACATTATCCACAACAATGTACAATGTTTATGTATGTAACTATGTTGTCTACATCTGCTATGACATATATCCAACTCTACATATGCCTTTGTTAGTTATTGCTCCCAATCATGACATTTATGTTCTATTCCTGATTCATCCTCGGTGTTTTCATGTCACTTCCATTTGGTGTTCCCCTCCGCCTATCGGCTCATTGTTAAATGTCACTACATGCAACTACTAGTTATTGTTGTTATTGGGATTCAAATGTGTATTTTTTTAAGTCAAACTCATTGAACCATGTTTTAGGAGTAGTGGTTCACAAGGACCCATTTCTCATGATAATGAATGGTCCACTAATCACTCATTGCGTCTAGGTGATGCTCAAAGGGATGAAGCACTAGACCTTCTGGGAGGTCACCCACACTAGTACTACTCCAACTCAAGTGTGCTTAACACTGGAGTTTTCTCTTAGGTAATTTGAGAGGAGAAAAATGCAATATTTATTTTTAATGGATATCGATTTATTTTAGTATTTAATTTTATATTTTAACGAGTTTTAGTTTTATATTTTACATTATTATATTTTATAAAATTAATTTTGAAATGTATTATATTTTACTAATATATTTATACTTTAAACTGTGTGATACTTTTCTTGAGTTCAAAATTAAAAAAACATTTTCCAATATTTATAGTTGAAACAAATTATCTTTATTCAATGGCATGGATGTGAAAAGTGTCAAATTTTATGTGTCTAAGGTTGTCAATTTAAGAATATCATTGTGAAAAACTTCCAATAATAAAAAAATGGGAGAAAAACAAGTGTTACACTAAATATTAGACAAAACAATCACTTTCAACATTATTCATAGTTCAATCACAATTGACATCAAACATAAGAATCAAAAACTAATTTATTTCTATTGTTTTTAAATTTTTCTTTATTCTAATGTTCATAGGCCAAGGATTTCACATACTGAATAAGAATTTTGATTTCAAATAGGTGATGGAGAGAATTTGTAGAGTACTACACATTGGACTAGGTGTTTTTTTCACTTGGACGAGTAGAGAAGGTTTGGTTCTTTTTTTATAGTTGTGGGAGCATGGTGTTTTGTGTGTTATTAGGTGAGTATTTAAATAGATTAGAAGTAAAGCAACTTGTGGTAGTGTATATTATTATGAAACATATATGATGGTAGAATTGGTTATCAAAATTGATACTTCTTGATATAGGTTTATAGGTATTTTTAATGTTTGGGATTTCATGGAGAAAAGTAGATAAGGTGTCTTCTGGCTTGAAGACATGATTGATATACATGACTGATTTGGATTCTTGGTTCAATGAGAGTTGATAATAGGTATAGTGATGGTGATGATTATCGTGCCATGTATGTTTATGTGCACTTGAGAATTAACACAACATGATCATGTATGTGGTTGGTAGGTGGTGTTGTGGTTTATTTTTAGGAGGTTTATCTTATCTCGAGGATGCTTGATTGGTTTCTTCGCTATGGTAAGTTTGATTATGGATTTGTTTAGAAAATCAGATCTATAGGTGATCAAGTGTTTGAGTCTTGAGATCTATAACTTATCTTCTTGGTTATCTAGATACTCTTAGGTTACCAATGTGATTATGATTTTGCATGTTGTATTTATTAAGGATCTACAAGTTATGTAGTTGTGTGCATTGGCCACCCATTTGTTGAAATGGGATGACTCATATGTTGATTGTCTATGTACATAGGTCTTCGAAGTGTTGTTGTAGATTCAATTAGTTGACCTTGTTTTTTGTCATTTATGCTTTGGTATGTTGCAATGAGATGAGAGGATGGAGGAGTAGACTCCTTTAATAGTAAGTTATGGGTACATATGAATTTTTTTAATCATGATGTCATGGATAGCTTAGTTACACATTTTAGTGGGAGATTTTAACAATGATGTTTTGGTGGTAGTTGTATCTTCTTGGCTTGGAGATATTGGTTCTAATTTCTTATTTGAAGATGTTAGTATTACAATTCAGTATGTTTGGAAAATGGGTGATCTCAATTTAGGAGATGATTATCATAATGTCATGGAGAGTTTGGTATCAAAATTCAATGAGATATTTTACTGTTATGTGGATTCATCACTTAGTGATGGATGATCATCTAGAATGGTTATTGGTGTCATGGAGGAGATATTTGATACTATTGGTTGTAGTGAGAGTTATTTAGAATTCTTATTTTAACTATCAAGAAATGGAAAGGTTATCTTCATGTAATTAGATATTCTTGACATCATGGTGAACCATGGAGGACAAGTAAATTCTTTGGTTGAGATGCCAATTTATGAGTTATTAATTTTGACAAGTGATCCTTGGTTGAAATGATGGTTTGGTGTTGTGGCATGATCGAGTCTTGATTAAGCATTAGCATTTTGGCATGATACAATTGTTCTTGGGAGCATAATGATTTCATTGGATTATATGACATTATTTTCATAAGATGTTAGATCATGATACCATTATGTGTTCCTGAATTTATAAACATTTAGCTGGACCTCTAACATTGGTCTAGATAGTTCTCTTTGTACTTAATATATTAGTCATGTTCTTGAGAGCTTTATGAGATTTGTTGTTGTATTTGGACTTTATTATTGTTTGATAAATTATAAGTGCCCATGGATGGAACTTGGAGACTTGGGTGAGGTATTTTTTTAGATGGTTATTCTTTAGAGGTTTCAAAATAAGTTCAAGGAACCTTCTTCGAGATATGGATGTGAATTCATCATGTACCTGTAGATGAGGTTTTTCTTGGAGAATTTCATTGTGGCTTGGTGTATCCTAGAGTAGGAATATCATTCACCACTCTTGGTCTACTAAACAAAATCATCTGAGAGGTATTGACAATTCTACTTTTAGATGTATTATGCTTTATTCTTTTTCTTTCATGGATATGGAACTTGAGCTATAATTTATATTTTTTGAGTGCTCATTTGAGGGATGTTTGGCATGTTTATCTCCTTGTGAATATGATTTTTTTATGATTTCATTTATGAGGAGCTCTAGAGATATTATTGTTCTTATTCCTTATTAAAAAATGGAATTGAATTGGATCCTCCTTAGTTTTAGAGGCCTACATTCATGTTTCTCTCTCCCTTTTCCGCAAAACACAAGGAAGAGTAGGATTCTATAAAAATCTTGGATGTCATTAGTGAAGCACAAAAGAGTCCCCCATTCACTAAATTTTCTATAAGGTTTTTTGGGAGAAGCGAAAGCTCTCATGATCAAAAGACACCATAGGTGATCCTATTAAGTGTGCCCTTCTTATAATCATGTATGTGCAAGCAAATAGTTATGAATTTGATGCTAAATTTTCATGTATTATTTTATACTTATCAAATGGGGCAAGTGAATCAATTTCTAAATATATGTGCATATTGTATGTGTAATTGTTTTATATATATTATTAGTCATATTATGTTCTATGTTGGAGTTTTTTTCCCTCTAGCTTTGACCACTCCCATCTAGAGGAAGGTTTTATAGTATAATGATGGATCTATGGATAGAGGTACCCAAATTTAAATTCAATTCTTCCATGGATGTTTGTTCCTATGGTAGCTAACTCCCATAAAAAAATTGTAACACTCTATAGATTTTGTCCTTCCTATACTCCTCTAGGAATTAGAACCCTGTTGGTTGCCTCAGAGTGAAAATCGAATCCTTGTGACTAATTTCCTATGGTTAGAGAACGTATCCTTACATGCCATTATATTTGGACTTATCTCTACTATTGGTTATTGAAACTTGGTAATTTTAAAAATATCATAAGTGACTTTCAAAATAATTAGTTATTGATAACATCTTTGACTAATATTATATAGGTTAAGTTGATAACATATGGACTAGTGAAAATTTTAGTGATGCAATTAATTGTGTGGACCATTGAATTAGTGTAAAAAATTAGGATGAAAATTAGATTTAACATTTAAAATAGATATTATATCAAGGAATAAAGAGGAATAAGATGAAGGATCTGAGATAGTGTAATAAGGTGATGGTATATGAACCTTGGTAACATGTTTAGGACATTATTGAGTTAATAATAACACCATACATGAATAAGAAATAGAATATTTTGTGATGGTGATTTATTACTACACAAGATTAATTTATTTGGAATAAAAGAACTACATGCAACTAATCTATTTTGTACTTTAGAAATATGATTATATATTGATCAAATTAGCATATCATGGGTTTTGTGGGACCCTACCTATTGGGAAAATATTAGTACTATATTTTGTGTGTTTTGAGGCTATAACTCAGATTTTCGGAATTGTGGATGGATGCTAAAGCTGCACAAGATTAAACCTCAATTCTAATCTAAATAAAACAACAAAGAATGATAAGTAAGTATGATTAAAACTAAACTAATTAAACTATAATGATCTCACTAAATATGCTAATACTTCTTCGATTTATCTCAATTTCCCTTCTCCATCTTGTTGTATTGTTATTCTTTCCCTCAGATATTTGTGTTTTTGAATGCAAGCATAACTTTGTCGAGTGTCTCAGCAAAATATCGAAGATTGTTTCTTCTCAAAAGTATAATAATTTCAGGAGGAGGAATAATGATATTGATAGGCCATTTTATAGATTTTGTGTTTTCGAACGATCGGCTCAGATTGAAAGAGAGATCAATGGATGAGATTGATGAATTCCATGCAATGAGTTATGTGACAGATAGAATGTGAGTTCAACTGCAAGATAAAGACTAATTTTAGAACATGAGTTAGAACATGAGTTCCAATCTTCATCTTCAAAAATAGAAGAAATAGACTTTGTATGCAAAAGCCAAAGTTAGAAGTTGGAGAATAAATGCATTCGAATGCAAACGTGAGTTAGAACTAGTTAATCGACTAGTTGTGACGAAGAGTCCTCTCACAGAGATAAACTGGCGTTTAACTCAAGAGATAACTGGAGAACTAAAAATAGAACTCGAGTCTGACGGTGAGTGAATGACTTAGATAGCTGATTGACAGAGGAATGTGACATAATTAATTAAATAATGAATTAAATGTTAATTTAATTCAACATTTGAAATATAAGACTTTGATTAAATAAATAAAGTAATTTATTTAATTTGACTATTGAAAAGGATGGAATTGAATAATTAAATAATAAATATTTAATTATAGATAAAGGGGGTTTAAAGAATAATTAAATAAAGATATTTAATAATAGTTGGAAAAGGGGTAATTAAATAATAAATTATTTAATTAATAGATAAAGGGGGAAGAATTAATTAGTTCGCACCATAATTAAATAAATGTGATTTATTTAATTAATTAAGTTGAATAAAGATTAATAATGAATTAATTAGAAAGGGGTATTTAATTAATAGATGAAATATGTATTAGAAAGCTAATTAAATAATAAACATTATTTAATCATGACCACGGACTATAGAAAATTATGTCGAAATGTGTACTCGTAGGCCTAGACCAATTTTCGGTATCTATAGTTTGCCCCTCTTTGATACAATGTTGGTACGATGTTGTGTCAAAGAAAATATGCCCCAATCGTGCCCTAGCATGAAACAGGGTAAGGTATGCCCCCTCGGGAAAATTGACTATTTTTGAAAAGTTTCGAAAAAAAATCAAGAAATAGTCCCGATAAGTCAATTTGATAGTCAGAAATGTGAGGGAGTTGATACGAATGAATGCGGGTCGTTGGAAGTCGAAAGGCTAAGTGGCTAGTAGATTAAGTCAGAAGAAATGCCATTTTTTACCCCACCTATAAATAGGAATTAGGGCTAACCCTAATTCATTTGCACCCGGAGGAGATAGAAAACCAAAGAATTTGCTCTGACCAGCGAACAAAAATGGCACCCATTCCATACACCAGGCATCGCGGTTATCGGATCCGGACTTTCAAGCGGCCAGCCGATGCAGGACCACCGATATGTACCCGAAAACGAACCCTTGAAATTTATTTTTTTGCATGTTTTTTTAGGCTTAAAAATTTATGAAGCAAATGTGGTGCATCGTGAACGACGCATATGCCGTCATATTTGCTGCATTTGACTGCGAAACGACACATATGTAAAATCATGCTTAGGCTAGATTAGGGATGTTGGGGAATGCACACATATGAAGAATAATGCACCGCATGTGTAGACATGCAACGCATCTGCAATGGGGTTAGACGGATGTGACCTAATGAACCGCATATGTAGTAGAAATGTAGGCTTGGGAAAATGCACCGCATTTGTGGAAAAAGCACCGCATATGTTGGAAAGTAGGTAGTGAAGGAAACTGCAACACATTTGTTATAAATGATCGCATGTGGTTTAGTGAGCCGCATGTGCAAGAAGCTGATGGGAGGTTGGGAAATATGCGATGCATATGCAATATGCACCACAAGTGAGGTGTCATGCAACATATTTGCAAATGTGCACTGCATCTGCTAATGTAAGCCGCATTTGGCTGGTGAAATTTTTTGAAAAATTTTGCTAAGTAAAACTTGAAAATTTTCTGACATCATGGTTTAAATGCAGGTGGTTTTAGATCCGATATACACATGGGAGTCGCATCCAGATATGTTTGATAGGAGGGATAACTTGTCGAGTGCAGAGATTCGACTATTATGGGTTCTAGGTCTACGAGATTGTTTGTCTATGCCTGCCATTTGAGCGAATAGGGGGATGTTGATAGCACTTTGCGAGCGATGGCATTTTGAGACATCGTCGTTTCATTTACCGACTGGGGAGGCCACTATCACATTAGAGGATGTGTACAGGATTTTGAGACTACCAATTAGAGGAGAGCAGGTTACATATGATCCCCAGTGAGGGTTGACTGAGTTGGAAAAGTTTTATCAGGTTGATGACATCAATAGGCTCGGCATTGAGCACTATGAGATTAGATGGCCAGTGTTAGCAGACAAATACGACAGGATTGATTGTATCCTATGTACATTGATTGGGGGTATTGTGCTTACGGATAGACAGGGTCATGGATTTCCAGTGGGATGGGGAGCTATCTTGGTTGGGATGTTGGAGAGTGAGACAAGATATGCATGGGGTCCATGTCTACTCGAGATGTTGTATTTTCATTTGCACGACATTGCTTACAGAGATGCATAGTCATTGAGTTGTGGGACGACACTGCTGATGATATGGAGTTTTGAGAGGATGGTTGTATTTCGGCCTCCAGTTACAGTGGAGCGAGAGGAGAGATTTCCATATGTGTTCCGATATACTGGACAGATTACTCAGACACATGTTGGGGACACAGGATATTGGAGACATGCATTGGATATACTTGATCAGTTTACATGGAGACATTACATGGATTGTGAGGCATGGGCAGATGATGATATACATTTGCCATTCTGCAGACAGACACAGTACCTTATTGGGAGGACTGTTTCGAGTGTTCATATCATTGAGCGACATTTGCTAGATAGAGTTCTGAGACAGTTTGGAGAGGTTCAGGACAAGCCTCAGAGCAAAGCAGAGTTTTCTCATTCATCCAGAGAGGTTCCATGGTGGGGACCCATGATTCCAGTGGCTACTGCGGAGGTAGACATATAGGCATTATAGCCAGTGTAGTGGGGATGGAGAGATGGATTGGCAGATCCAGGGACTATGGCTGCATATGATGCATGGTGGGCAATGCATCGACCGATTCCCTATACAGATCTGGACCAGCCAGCACTAGTCGAGAGACAAGGCACAGGGTCGAGAGGACGACGAAGAGGTGGAGGTGCCAGAGTGGGTAGAGTTGGTGGTAGAGGTGATGGAGATGATGGCAGAGGCGAAGGTAGAGGTGGGAGATGAGGGCAGAGAGGATGGAGAGGGGGTTAGGCAGGTGGACATGCACTTATCCAGGAGGCAGTAGCAGTTGATGTATCGATGGTAGACATCGGAGGGAGAGTGGATGTACAGGTTGGAGGTGAGCATGCTGCAATAGAGGTAGTGGGAGATGGCCTTAGACCCTTTGGGTGTGTTGGTAGGGTACGAAGAGGATGATGTGGATGATGATGTTGAGGAGGAGGCACCGATGGAGGAGCAGGAGAGACAACTTAGAGATCGGATAGTGGAGGGGAGATGGGAGGAGGATGCTCCTAGGGATGGTGACAGGGATGCTTGGGAGGAGAGACTCAGAGTGATGACAACGGAGTTTGATGCTATGAGACTCAAGAGAGACATTACCTATGTAGAGAGGGATAGTATCCGTGCAAAGAGGGACAGTATCCTTGCAGAGAGGGGTATTGTGGTTATGGAGAGAGATCAGGCGATAGCGCAGAGACAAGAGATAGAGCAGCAGTTTACAAAGGTTAGACACCTTTGCAGTGGGTCCTCGTCTGATGGAATGGTATGGGAGTTGGTCAGATTGGTGGGGAGAGCCAGCTATTACAGGGATTTATATGAGGCAGTGGTGCCAACAGAGAGAAGAGCTCCTAGTTTCTTAGAGGTGCGGAGTCAGAGATCACAGGGTAGGAGTCAGAGGACACAGAGCACCGAGGGGGTGGTAGGACCATCGAGGCCTGGTCCATATGAGAGGCCTTCCACCTTGCAGAGAGCACCTTCGAGTATGTTCCCACCACCTTCACCACGTGAAAACAGCAGTAGTGGGACATGATGATAGGGACATATTCATGTAGACATATGTATTTTGATCATAGAGCTTGTGAGCTCATTGTTGTATTTATTGACACACTTTGATATGGTACTGTGACACACTATTTTGAGCGATATATATATATGATTTTGGCAGCTTCTAGATGATATGCAGTTCTAATGTATGATGATGCATTACTTCTATATGATTATGCTTCCTAGATGATGTATGTACATGTGATAATGAATGAATGTTTCTATATGTTATGAGTTGTGAATTGTATGATGTTATGGATGATTCTATATACTATGGATAATGAATGTAAATGAATGTATATGATGTTATTTATATCTGATGGTGAAATGGACATGCAACGTTTCTATTATGTATCTAATGATGAAATACCTGTTATGTATGTAATGAGGATGTTAATGTTACTATATGAAAATGCTTATAAAATGTATGTATATGCAGATGACCTAATGTTTGTGTTTGTGTCATAGGACTCTATCATTATGTTGGATGGTAGAAATGTTACTGTGAATGAAAATAGGATGTTAGTAAGAAATAACAAAGGTTGATTGATTGAGAAAAATAAAGAATGAATGAGTTTGATTTGATTGAGAAAAACATATAATCTTCGATATCTTTCCAAAATATGCTATGCTTGCAATTTTATCATCACTGGGTGGACATGACACAAATGGATGGTACACACTATGATATGAGTTAAACCATAGTGTACAAAGTCACCCATCTATAAAAAACAGACAGTTGTAGACAAGGAGTTTCAAAACGCTAACTAATGACAAGATTGCCCCGGTCGTTGTTGTCGAGACAAACCACAGACAGCAGACAAATAAAAGACGGATCATGATACGTCATGGCTCCTCTAAATCCATGATAAGACATCCTTGAGGAAACTAGTAACATGACTCAAAAAACCAATGTTTAAAAAGACAGTTAACAGACAACAATCAAAGAAAAAGAGTCCTAAGACATTGTTGCTTCTCTAAATCCTACAAGGGACATCCTTGAGAAAGCTAGTTATAGGATCTTTCACAAATCGATAAAAAGATAAGACAAAATAAGATATAAAGTCATAAAGCCAAAGAAATGTATTTGCCAAAACTTGATCTTGTGGGATTGTTTGATGTTGATGTTTGACATAGCGTAATATGAGAGAATGACACATACCACATAAGACGTTGAGTCTGGTTTCGATCAGGTGACTATCTGCATAAGGCATGACAAAGCTTGGTTTCAAAAAGACACGTGTCGTATAAGACGTTGGAGTCTGATGACGTTGAAGTGACAAGCCACATGAGATTATGACAATTTGATGACGTCTATTGACAAGAAAGACATATCTTGCTAAGACATAGGTTGATCGTTTTGACAATGTGTATGATTTTGATTTGATAACTTTAAGATGTTGCCTTGTTGATACATGACTTGTTTTGATTCCTTGACTGATAAAAGTGTGTGTATAGATAGTGTATGATATGAAATGATACCCTAAAGTATGATATGAAACTTGTGTGACAATGACTATGAATGAACCCTATTGGACTGACCTAGTGTGGTCTTGGGAGCTCATCAATTGATTAGCCTTGCCTACATTGTACACGTAGAGACCTCCTAGTTCGACATGACCAATGACTTTCAATGTACAAAGCGTCATGATTTTAAATGTGTGTGATACATGACAAACCTAAACTGACAGACCTAATGCCTCTGGGGCACATCGATTGATGGCCTTTCCTACATCCCAGTCGCAGAGGCAACGTAGTTCGACTATGTCTACAACTGACTTAACATGACCGAGTTGACATGACTAGACTTGACTCTTTTTTCGTATTTTCTGACACGTTTTGATTTTTTTTATTTTCGAAGTTTTCTATTGTTTTTGGGATTTTTCAAGACATTTTCGATGGTGTGATGTTATGTACAAGGTGTTAGGGCATAGAACAAGTTTTTTCCCCCAGTCAGGAATAAGATTTTGGAAGATGGAGTGGGTAATATGACGAAATGGATGCTAGATGTCAATCATTCCAATGACTAGATAAGACAACCATTTATTATGAGTGATGGTGAAAAAGTCTAACTTGAATGATGGTAGATGGAAGAGTGAGCTTGACTATGCATGGTGCCTGTTTGCCAAGTTTTCACCATGGTACTTATCCATAGCACCACCGAAGCGATTTTCACTATTGGATGGATTTGTTTCTCTTTACTTCTTTTGATTTTCTCAAATTTTATTTTTTTTGGTGTTACAAAGACGCCTGTTTGCCAGGTTTTCATCAAGGTAACCATTTTTTCATTTTTTATTTTTCTTTATTTTTCTTTTTTTTTAGATTAAGACACGGATTCTTAGAGACTTAAGCATAGAACCTCTTTAGATGTAGACTGTTGATAGGTGACATAAACGGCTCTCCTTTAGGAGTAGAGAGTTGGTACGCTTCTGATCCAAAGGCTTCTATGACAATGTAGGGCCCCAACCAGTTAGGCTCAAACTTACCTAGTTTCTCTCGTTCTGCCTGGTTCTTAGGATTCTCCATTAATACCAAGTTACCAATGTCAAAGTGTTGATTGAGAACATTTCTATTGTAGCTATGATGAAGATGATTCTGATATGCTTGTAGATGATCTAATGCTTTCTGTCTTCACTCATCCAACAATTCTAGCTCTTGTAACCGAGAGACATGGTACTCTTCATCATCAATATGACCCTTCAAGGATACCCATAGAGAGGGTATTTCAACCTCAATAGGTAAGATATCTTCGGACCCAAATATGAGGGAATATGGAGTGGCGCCGGTGGGAGTACAAATGCTTGTGTGATAAGCCCATAAGGCAGGATTAAGTTGTAGGTGCCAGTCACAACCAACATCATTGACAGTCTTCTTAAGGATTATAATAATAGTCTTATTAGATGCCTCAGCTTGGCCATTACCTTGTGGGTAATACGGTGTGGAGAAATGGTGTTTGATGTGGAATTCTTCACATAAATGGCGTACTTCTTGGTTCTTGAATGGGTGGCCATTGTTTGTGATTATGGATTGGGGGACACCATACTGACAAATGATATAGTTTAGGATAAACTTAGATATTTGGGTGCCGGTTATGTATGTCATGGGAATAGCTTCAATCCATTTGGTGAAGTATTCGGTAGCAGTGATGATGAAGGGTGTATCTTACCTATGAGGTTGAGTCCCCACTAGGTGAAGGGACATGGTGAAGTAATTGGATGAAGCTCTTGCATTGGTGCTCTTATCAAGTCTCCATGTATTTGACATTGTCGACACTTCTTTACAAAGATGTATGAGTCTTTATCCATAGTAGGCCAATAATAGCCTAGTCTCATAATCTTAAGGGCTAGAGTAGGACCACTCAAATGAGATCCACATATACCCTCGTGTACTGCTCGCAAAGTTGTTTGTGCTTCTTCAGCATCGAGACATCTCATAAGGGCGTTATCTAGGGTACGTCTATATAGGGTTTCTCCGATGATGGTATACTTAGCTGACTTTCGGATGAAGGTTCTATGTTGGTTATTGGACAAGTCTTGAGGTAAGGTTTGGTTAGTGAGGTAATTGAATATGTCTTTATGCCAAGGAGACGTAGGACCAACAATGGTACACACTATCACAGTATCCGAGACATCATAAGCAGGGACCAAAAGCTATTTAACCAAGAACTCAAACTTAGGCACGTTACTTGGAATATCCAACAAGGAACCCACGGTTGCCATTGCATCTATAGCTCTATTCTGGATAGGTGGTATTTGTTGAAAAGTTATGTCATTGAAATATTGTTTGAAACTATCGCCCATTCACTTGTAAGGTGCAAGCTTCTCACCCTTGGTCTCATAATCATCATTTACCTATCGGATTACCAGTTGAGAATCACCAAACACATGTAAGCTCTTAATCTACCACTGAACTACCATTTTCAACCCTATCACCAAGGCTTCATATTTTTCTATATTGTTTGTACAAGGGAAAGCTATTCTGAATGATTTGGGAATAGTATCACCTTGAGGTGTAACAAATAAGACACCCGCTCCTGAACCACGATTTGTATGTGACCCATCAAAGTACAGTTTCCAATCGGTTTTAATGTCAATGTTGAAAAGGAATTCATCAAGAAAATCTACCACTAATGGATGGTCTACCTTTATAGGTGCATTGGCTAGTTGATCTATAATCACCTATCCTTTTATGGCCTCCCTCTTGACATACTAAATGTCATACTCACTAAGTATCATGACCCATTTAGCCAGTCGGCCTATTAAGGCTTCCTTACTTAGGAGGTATTTAAGTGGATCAATCTTTGCAATTAACCTTGTTTGTCAATTGAGCATGTAGTGCCGAAGTTTTTGGGTAGCAAAAACTACCACAAGATAGGCACATTCTATGTTGTTGTAATTCAATTCGTAGCCCACTAAGGTACGACTGATATAATAGACCGCTCTCTCATGACCTTGATCATCTTGTTTTGCGAGAAGAGCCCCTAATGCTGATTGAGCTGCCGAGATGTATAATATCAATGGTCTTCCCTCTACGGGTGGCATTAAGACTGGTGGAGTAAGCAAATAGTCCTTGATTTGTTGGAAGGCTTCCTAAAATTTGTGTGTCCACACAAAGGGTACTCCTTTCTTGAGTAGATGTTGAAACGGGTGAATTTTATCTGCCAGTTGTACTATGAAGCATCTAATAGACTGTAACCTTCCTTGTAGGGTTCTGAGTTGGCTAATGTTGACTAGAGGAAGCATTTCTATGATCACCCTTACCTTCTCAATATCTACTTCAATGCCTCGGCGAGAGATGATATACCCTAACAATTTCCCTGATTTTACTCCAAAGACACACTTCTTTAGATTTAGTATGACATTATAATGCTCTAGTCTTTGGAATATCTTGTCAAGAACTTTCAGATGATCTTCCCCTGTTTCTGATTTTGCTATGATGTCATCTATGTAATCTTCCATAAGAGTGTGTACAAGGTCATGGAAGATTGTAGTCATTGCCCTTTGATATGTAGCCCCTGCATTCTTAAGGCCAAATGGCATAACATTCCAACAATATGTGCCCCATGGACACGTAAAAGCCATCTTATGTTGGTCTTCATATGCAATTTTAATCTAATTATACCTAGAGAAACCATCCATGAGGGATAGCATCTCATATCCCACCGTAAGGTCTACTGTCATGTCAATATTTGGCAAAGGGAAGTCATCTTTAGGACATGCCTTTTTGATGTCTCTAAAGTCTGTACAAATGCGAATCCCCCCAATTGGTTTAGTCATGGGTACAAGGTTTGATATCCAATTTGCATAGTCTATTGTCCTTATGAATCATACATCCAAGAGTTTCTTAAGTTCTTCCTTGACCAATAGAGCAATTTGCAGATGCATTTTCCTTAGTTTCTATTTTACTGGCTTAATACCTGGTTGTAGTGGTAAATGATGCAATATTAGATCTGGATCCAACCCAGGCATATCAGCATACGACCATGCAAAGTTTATCTGTCTCTTTTGAAAGAAGTCCTTAAACTCAGGTTTTTCTGTCTCTGTTAAAGAAGCAGCAAAATATATTTTCCGAGGATTCTCTTCTATACCTATGTTGACTTCAACAGATTCTTCTACAAGCATAGGTGATTTTTCCTGTTCAACGGGGAGAATATTTAAATCTCTATCCTTGGGTTCCTCTGTGAGGTTTTTTCCCTTGGATACGTCCTTTATTTTGACTTTTTCTTCGTATATAGGCACCTTTCGGTTTTCACCTAATCACTCATCATTTTTCTTTTATTGTCTTTTTCCTTTTTATTCTCATTTTTGTGACTAGAGGTGTAAATAGACTCCCGAAAATATGCTTTGTCATCCAAGTCTATGGTGAAACCTGCTTTATGATCCCCTCGTGGTATGCCTTCTCTAAGTCCCATGAACTCAGCAATTGCTTTGTCATTCTCAAATGTATCTATGATAGGTGTACCTTGTTGATCCTAGTCGATAAGTTCGGGATATATAAGGGGCATGTCATCATCGGAGTTCTTAAAGGTGGAAGCAACTGACAAGGTGAATAGAGAATGGTTGACTTGGTCACAGAAGTTCTAGACTAACTCCTTCTTGTTCTTTTTCCTAGGGGTGGGTATATGTTGTTGTGGGACTATTGTAAGGGCAATGTCGTCAGAAGAGGATCAGTAGGTGCCCAAGATGTGTGATCAAGGGTTTCCCAATAATAATTCTTTTGCCATTCTTCTTTGGATTAGTGTTTCTTAGGATGAGGACTAGATGGTTTCATTACAGGTTTCACATTTAAATTCAATTCTCCAAATAGGGCCTCTATGTTCATGGTACTGGTAGATGAGAGGGAATCCCATTCACCATCACTGGAGTAAGGGGATTCATCGTAAATCAGTGGGTTGTCATAAACGGGAGGAAGTGGTTCATGAGATGTCTCAATGCCTGCATAAGCATTCACTTCTTCTTGAAATGATGATGAAGTACTAGGAAACCCAATTCTAAGCGGTTGACACCCTAGCCCTAGATATTTCGGTCGTGGGTAGACAGTAATCGGTTCCGTCCTTCCACTTTGATGTAGTCCTAACCCACTATGCCCGTCATAGCCTTCATTTTGCATTATCTTAAATCCTTTTCCATACTGGTTCTTAGCTATTTGAATAGATGGG
This sequence comes from Sequoiadendron giganteum, assembly GCA_007115665.2. Classification (NCBI taxonomy): domain Eukaryota; kingdom Viridiplantae; phylum Streptophyta; class Pinopsida; order Cupressales; family Cupressaceae; genus Sequoiadendron; species Sequoiadendron giganteum. Next base: position 485,558,177 of record CM021100.1, on the reverse strand, counting down.
GAGGAGTATTCATGTTCTTCTTGATACAACCAAGAATCACCTTGATCCACAATCTCATCACTTAACTCTCCCCATTTAGTCAATACTGTTATAGGGGGAACACGGAATGTGACTACTGACTATCTTATTTATGCCATAGGTAAGCCATATGCCTTAGGTGGAATCAATTGACTGACATAGTATGATGCCTTGATGTTATATTTGCCACACCCCTTGTCTTGGATCTCGAGTTTAGGAATGTGGGATGGTGGTTTGAATGAAATGGACTTAGTGAGACGCGATGGGTCAATGTATTGGGATAAAGTGGATGATGAGACTTCTTGGTTAGCCAAAACCTATCATTGTGGGATTTCCTTTAGGCTTGAAAAATACTAGAAAGGATCTGGATCACCATCAATTGTGATCTTTGTGCCATTATAGGGGAGCTTAAGAAATTGGTGATACGTTGAAGGTACGGATTTCATTGTGTGTATCCAAGGTCTACCTAACAAAAAGTTGTATGGGAGGGTGAGATCCAAGACTTGGAAGTTGGTGTTCATGATCGCCAGACCAATTCGGATAGGGAGTGTGATGACTCCTTTAGACAATCTTTCCTCATCATCATAAGCCTTGATGACTATACTCTTAGAGGTATCTACATAGTCTTCTAAGAATCCTAATGCCTTAATCAACTTTAGGGTACACAAGTTCAAACCTACTCCTCCATCTACCAAGACTCATCGGACTTTAGTTTGATGGACTAAGACTTCTAGGTGTAAGGGGTCATTATGATCTGATTTTTTCGTTGAGTAATCTTGCTAGGAAAAAGTGGCATGATGCAAGTTAGTCAAATATCCCACTATTTCTTCGAAACGATTGACATCTAGATCCGTAGGAACTATTGTGTTTTGTAGGGCTTTGTCAAGTATGGCTTGATGTTCGGGTGATAAAGTCAACAACTCCAAGATAGATATTTGGGCGAGGGTTTTGCTCAATTGGTCAAGGATATTGTACTTAAACTTGGAAGCTTGTGTAGGTGGTGTTGAAGAAGGACTTGGAATAGTAATCTTAGTTCAGTGTGTGTTCACATTACATTCCGAGTGTTCCTTAACGATGATGGTATCGACATGTTCATTGGTAGCACAGAGGCTATATATGGTCTTTCCCTTTCCATAGTCGTACTTTGTGTTGGTATAATTGGCGGATGCTTCATTCTTAGGTCCCGAACTGGAGGCTTTTCCTTTTCTATGGTCATGTAATGGGTCGGTGAAGACCTTATGATCACTGTTCATAGTGTTTTTCTGCCCACCGACCTCTATAGTTCCGTTTTCCACAAACTCTTGTATAATGTTCTTGAGTTGGTGACATTGTTGGAGGCCGTGTCCTTTCATTCGATGATAGTCACAAAAAGCGTTATTGTCCCACCATGAAGGTTTGAACTATCCAGGATCATACTCTCTTGGTTCCAAAGGTTTGATTCAAGATTATGTTTAACTAGTTCTTTGAAGATAGTCTTGATTGGTTGTCCCAAAGGTGTAAATTCACGTGTAGGAAATCTTCATTGTTGTGGTCTTTGCTATTGTGAATTTTAGACATAGTTTGTTGTGTGATCTTGACTATTCATCATGTCTTGATTGCGGTTGTATCCTCTAAGTGTGATGACCGGTCCTGTGTGTATGTTTTTAGCATCGACAATGCCATCGTTTGTAACATTCTTGTTTCGAGACCAGAACTTGTTTCTATCATTTGGCATATTCTGATGTTGGATAGCCGGATTTTTGCCTTGTACCTTTATGTCTCCTTTGTCTATAAGGCCCTTCTCAAGGATGATCCCCTTCTGCACTAAGTCAGAAAAGGAAGTACAATAGTGTACTCTTAAGTCACTTTGCAGTTTTGGGTTGATGTTCTCTAAGAATATTGTGACCTTTTGCTTTTCGAGTATTTCAACTAGACATCTACTAGCTAGACTTCTCCATCTCTAAAAGAAAGTGGTGAAGGTTTCGCCATCCTATTGTGTTGTGTGGCACAAGGTTGCAATTGTTACCTCGTTGTCTATGTTAAAGGCAAAATGTTCAACAAACTTCTCAGCTAACTCACCCCAAGATTGTATACCATATGGTAGTTTAGAAAACCATTCCAGTCCTATCTCGACAAGGGTTCATGGAAATAGTCTCATCAAGTATGTGGGGTCATACGTAATGTCAATGCATGCCATTGAGAACTCTCTAATGTGTATTCTTTCTCCCATTATACTTAGGCAAAATTGGTATAATGTATCCATGGGGGAAAGGTGTCATGTAAAGCACCTTGTCAAATGGACATGGACATAGGTCTTGTGCTGAGATAGTTTGTTTGCCTGACATAGACATATTGTCCATCTATTGTTGAAGGGTCTGCATTTTATTTTTAAGGACGTCGACTTGTGTCAAGGACATGGTGTTTAGAATATTCACATCAATGTAGGTACTTTGATATGCCATGTTCTATGATGGGTTGTGATTGGGCGAGGGAATATATCCTGTCAAAATATTTTGATTTGGTATAGGGATATGCCCTATCTGAATAGTCTGGATGGGTATAGGAATGCTTCCTGTCTGAATAGTCTGAATTGGTATAGGAATGCTTCCTATCTGACTTGTCTGATTTGGGATAGGAATGTTTCCTGCTTGAATGGTTTGACTTGGTGTAGGAATATTTCCGCCAGCTTTGTTTCGCTTACTAGCTGTGTTGGTGCCAAATAGTTTGGAGGAAGTTGCTCCCACAGTAAATTTTAAACCTTGTGTTATGTTGAAAGGGGTTGTGTTTACAATTGATGATGTTTGAGTTGGTATACCAGTTGGTATCACTGCAGTAATTTGGGGAATAGACACAGTTGATGTTGTAGTTTGTGTGGGTTGAGTAGATTGTGTTTGCAAAGTACTAATGTCAAATCCTATGGGTAGTTGGGTACCTTCTACTAGCAACTTTGCTAGATACCGTGATGGATTATTTAGCAAACATTCCTCCATAAAGGAGGCACATTCAGGATCTTGTACTGCTGCCTCTAAGTCCTCAAGGTAAATCTGACCATTTGCATCTCTACCGATATGTTTTTCAAGCAAAGGTTTGTGGGGTCATTTACTTCCTAACGGTTGACTTCCGAACGGATTGATGAATTCGTTGGGGTCTATCATTGCTTTGTGTTTCTTTTTGGATCTTGTTTCGATCATGAAAAAGTTGCTCAAAATGGGGTTATGCAGACTATGCCTAAAAACTGATATGACCTATTTCTATGTTTTTGGATTTTTCAACAATAAATGATGTTTCTAAGATGATTTCTAAAATGAAGTTTCTAAGATGATGAATGGTAGGATGGACACTATGCAAAAAAAAAATCTCTAGTAGATTATGATGATTAAATGGTTCTAAAATGGCTATAACCTACCTACCTCTGGGATAAGTGCATGCAACTAGGTTGACTGATTGTGACAAACCAGAATATGGACGTTTCCAAAGACAAGGAAAGTTATATATTCTATGATATGAATGTCCTAGGAAGTATCTAATATGCATGCAACTTAGGATGACTATGACTAAGATGTGGGGTGTAACTAAGACATATATGACACCTAATGGATGCAGGATTTTTTTTTAGCACAATTTTGACAATTTCTAGTCCAAGATTGATCTTAAGAATCTAAAGCAAATAGTGACAGTAATGTTTCAGACTCAACTCGCGGTTTTTGATGTTTTCTGTTGACAGGCACATGTGGTTCACCAAATAGTTGCGGTTCACAGTTTTACAGATGTGGTTTCTGACAGTGCATGCAATGTTTATGACAATTGTGGTTTTTTCTCTGGCAAATGCAGTTTACCAAGACATATGCGATTCTAGACCTGACTGATGTGGTTTACCAGGACATATGCGATTCTAGACTTGACTGATGCGGTTTGCATGCACACATGCGACTCAGAATGTGATAGTTGCGACTCATAAAATCTAGACTGTGAATAATGAAAACTTTGATTAACAGATGCGGTTTTTCCCCTAATAGATGCAACTCTCTGGGACATATGTGGCATTTAAACTGACATATGTGACTCGATTTTTTGACAGTTGAAAATTTTCCCGAAAGTTTTTTAACTAACTTTGTTTGATTGATTAAGATTTTGGCAAATACAACAAACAACAAACACAGCAATCAATGTATTTTCAGTTTTGTGATAGTTGGACTGTTAAGACTCGAAAACATTTACAACCTAGGCTTTTAGGACAATACTTGCTGAATACTTACTTGGATTTCTCCTACTATGCACATTCAAGGTGGATGACTAGTAGCTTGACCCCACTGGCTCCCCTTCATGGCACTCACTTATACGGGGCAACTAAGCTACTGTACCCATGAAACTCTCATGGCATGCATGTCACCTCAACACAAGAACTGTAAATTTGTAAGATGACTTCACAGGTTTTGCACCTACTGCGCCAACAAGTAGGTAGGATTTTGGCTTCACGTCGGGTTCACCAAATGTAACTCAGATTTTTAGAATTGTGGATGGATGCTAAAGCTGCACAAGATTAAACATCAATTCTAATCTAAATAAAACAACAAAGAACGATAAGTAAGCATGATTAAAACTAAACTAATTAAACTAGAATGATCTCACCGAATATGCTAATACTTCTTCGATTTATCTCAATTGCCCTTCTCCATCTTGCTATATTGTTATTCTTGCCCTCAGATATTTGTGTGTTTGAATGCAAGCATAACTTCGTCGAGTGTCTCAGCAAAATATCGAAGATTGTTTCTTCTCAAAAGTATAATAATTTTGGGAGGAATAATGATATTGACAGGCTATTTTATAGATTTTGTGTTTTCGAACAATCAGCTCAGATTGAAAGAGAGATCAATGGATGAGATTGATGAGTTCCATGTGATGAGCTATGTGACAAATAGAACACGAGTTCAACTGCAGGATAAAGACTAATTTTAGAACATGAGTTAGAACATGAGTTCCAATCTTCATCTTCAAAAATAGAAGAAATAGACTTTGTATGCAAAAGCCAAAGTTATAAGTTGGAGAATAAATGCATTCGAATGCAAATGTGAGTTAGAACTAGTTAATCGACTAGCTGTGATGGAGAGTCCTCTCGCAGAGATAAACTAGCGTTTAACTCAAGAGATAACTGGAGAACTAAAAATAGAACTCGATTCTGATGGTGAGTGAATGACTTAGATAGCTGATTGACAGAGGAATGTGACATAATTAATTAAATAATGAACTAATGATAATTTAATTCAACATTTGAAATATGAGACTTTAATTAAATAAATAAAGTAATTTATTTAATTTGACTATTGAAAAGGATGGAATTGAATAATTAAATAATAAATATTTAATTATAGATAAAGGGGGTTTAATGAATAATTAAATAAAGATATTTAATTATAGTTGGAAAAGGGGTAATTAAATAATAAATTATTTAATTAATAGATAAAGGGGGGAGAATTAATTAGTTCGCACCATAATTAAATAAATGTAATTTATTTAATTAATTAAGTTGAATAAAGATTAATAATGAATTAATGAATTAATTAGAAAGGGGTATTTAATTAATAGATGAAATATGTATTAGAAAGCTAATTAAATAATAAACATTATTTAATCATGACCACGGACTATAGAAAATTATGTCGAAATGTGTACTCGTAGGCCTAGACCAATTTTCGGTATCTACAAAGGCCACCATGCTATTACATGTCATTATACATAAATCTGTGGTTTGAGACCACCAATCCCCTCCTTTTCTTGAGCGATTTTAGTGAAGTCACATAGTGTATGTAATATGAAAACTTTAATGTGTTCTTGGAATATGAATGTAGGAGCAGAAAATGAATGATGGGTTCTTGGAATAGAACTTTTATTGCTCTTGTCCCTAAGGTCAAGAACCCTAAATACTTTGATGAATTCAGACCGATTGCTCTATGCAATAGCTTGTATAAGATTGTCTCTAAGGCAATGGCGACAAGGCTAAAAGCTTGTCTGTCTGGCATTATTTCTGAAGAACAGTGTGCTTTCTTGAAAGGGAGGCAAATTCTTGATGGTGTGATCCTTGCCCATGAGACCATCAACTAGATAAAGGCAAGAAAGAAAGAAGGTATGATCATTAAACTTGATATGAATAAAGCTTTCGACAGGGTTTCTTGGGGGTTTCTAGTTGCAGTCATGAAGAAAATGGGCTTTTGTCATGACTGGTGTGATTGGACCTTTAGTTGCATTTCCTCAGTACAATATGTTGTGTTGATCAATGGTAGAGCTTCTGATTTCTTTGTGGCTAAACGGGGTCTCCGACAGGGTGATCCCCTTTCATCCTTTCTTTTCCTACTAGTGGCTGAAGCTCTGGGTTATGCACTAAAACAAGGGGTGGCTAATGGTAGTATTAAATGCCTGCAAGTTTCTGGTGGTCTCCCCAACCTCTCTCACATCCAATTTGTTGATGACACTTCGATCTTGGGGGAGGCTACAACTCAGGAGGCTTGGGGGATCAAAAATGTCCTCCAATATTATGAGCTGGCTGCAGGTCAAAAGGTGAATACAAGCAAATCTCGCATCTACTTTCTTAATGATCATTGCCCACAGGCCTTCGAGGTTCAATGCATTTTAGGTTTTGAAGTTGATTGTTTCTCGAGCAGCTACCTAGGCTTGCCCTTGGGGGATAAAAGGACTTCTGAGGTGGATTGGAAAAAAGTGGTGGACAAGGTGCAAAGCAAATTGTCATCTTGGAAGGGCAAGTGGCTCTCTCTAGCTGGTAGGATCACTCTTGTCAAGGCTTCTTTGGAGGCGGTGCCCACCTACACCATGTCTTCTTTTCCAATTCCAAGCAAAGTGGCCAAGGCTCTGGAGATATCTCGTAGAAATTTTCTTTGGCGAGGGACGGAGGTGGCTTTTAAATACAATTTAGTCAAGTGGGAGATGGTATGCAAACCAAAGCACATGGGTGGTCTAGGATTCTGAAACTTGAAGTACATGAGTAAGGCCCTTGGGGTGAAGCTGGCCTAGAGAGTTTATCAGGAGAAGGATAGATTGTGGAGTAAGGTGATACAATCGAAATATTTGCAGAATCAGATCAACCTCCTGTTCGATAACAATGTGATCCTGCCTAAAGGCTCCAATATCTGGAATTTCCTTCGTGATTGTCTTGGTTTTCTCTCAAATGATCTGGTGTGGAAAGTGGGCAAGGGTGATAAGGTGCGGTTTTGGAGAGATCCTTGGATTGTTGGCAGGCCTCATAGGGAGAAGGTCTCCTTGGTGCCTTTAGCCTCCTTTGTTGAATCTAGATGCGGTGTGCTAGTCCGGGATTACAAGGAATTCAGCTACGAGGAATGGGTATGGAAGACTCCTCAAGACCTTAGCGATTCTTTGGGCTCAATCTAGAGTAAAGTGGAACAAATGTTGAACAGGGTATGGTTCTCGAAGGAGGAGGATAGTATCAAATGGAGGTTCAGCACAAATGGTAGGGTGAATGTTAAAGAGGTCTACGCCAAGTATTTTTGCCAAGGGTAGGGCATGAATTCTTCAGAGTTTTCCAAGGTTTGGTGTAAGATGGGGTTACCGAAGGCTTGTGTCTTTTTGTGGATTGCCTGGCCTTGACATGGGATCGGTTGGTTAAGATGGGCAAAGTTGGACCTTCGTGGTGCATACTTTGTGGTAAAGCTAGTGAAGATGGGAACCACCTTTTCCTATACTGTGATTTCTCTCAAGTCTTATGGGGCAAATTTCTCTCCTAGTGGAACTTGGCATGGGCTACGCCTCAGTCTCTAGGAAAGCTTTTGGTTGGGTGGCATTTCAAGGTTAAAAGCCTAGGGCTTAGATTTGTGTGGGATGTGTTCCCTTCCATTCTAGTATGGAATGTCTGGCTTGCACATAATAGGAGGATCTTCACAGCCCAAGAAAGAGGTGTGGATCATATGTGGGATCAGATTGAGTGCTCCCTCAATGAGCTTGGGGAGGTCAGAAGGCACAAGCAATGGCAGTTGCTTGCTAATGAGGACTGGATTGCCAATGCCTAGCCAAGATTTCACTGGCTAGGCTGTTCTAGGGCCCCTAGGAAGAAGGGGATCAAGGATCAATTTGTAAGGTGGTTCCCTCTGGATCCCAAATGGGTTAAGTTGAATTTTGATGGAGCGGCACGAGGTAACCTAAGAAGAGTTGGAGGTGGTGGAATCTTTAGGGATTGCAAGGGCCAGCCTTTGGGCTACTACGTGGTGGATTTTGGTAAAGATTCAAATAACCTAGCCGAAGCTAGAGCTCTGTGGCAAGGCCTTGTAATTGCCAGGGATAAAGGATGGAATCAGTTATGGGTGGAAGGAGACTCGAAGACTGTCATTGGCCTCCTTGATTTGGGTTCTTCTGGTAGCTGGCGAGTGGAGCAAATCATGCCAGAAGTTAGGAGGTTGGTTAGCATGCTCAGAATTTTCAAAGCAACTCATATCCGAAGAGGTGGGAACCAAGTGGTTGATTGGACCGCCAGCCAAGGGGTGTGTTCGGGTAACAGCTCGGTCTTTGGTGCGACGGGTTTAAAGGAAGCGTATCCTTCTGTGGTAATTTGTCTGCTACAAAATTACATAAAGCATCATCCCCCTGATGTGGAAAAGAGTCCATTATCTTATGGGGTGATCCCTCCTGGCTAGTTTGGTTTCTATGGAGTGGTCTTTGCTTCTCGGGTTTGGGAGTGTTGTCTTCTGTATGTTTGGATTTTCCTGCACTAACTTGCCTTTGTCGCTCTTGGGTTAAGGTTTTCCTTAGCCCTGGTATGTTGTGTAATTTTGGCCCCCCAAGTTTTTGACGGGTCCTTGGTCCCTTACTAGGGTTTTAATTATCAAAAAAAAAAAAGGTTTTGAATGGACCCAAAACCATTTACAAATAGGTTTTAAGGGACCCGAAACCTAAACAAGGATGATCATGCTACCAAAGTAAACAAAAGTGAACAATAAAAAATGAAACAAAAATAACACTTCAAAGGATCAGCAAGATAATCCAATCTTGCAGAAAAACCAACTTGAAAACAATGGTTTTGAAAAGAACCAAAAACCTAACAAAACCAGGTTTTTACAAGGATCTTGAATCCAAAGGTTTTAAAGGGACCATAAACCCTTTACAACTAGGTTTGGTAAGGACCTTGAACCCTTAGACATCACCAACATCAACCATGCAACAATAAACTAGTTGCTTCTTGAGACAACCAGGAAACCGTCAGTGTGTAACAATCAGACATCAGTAAAACACTTAGCAACAACACCCACCAAACTCTCCAAACCACTGGCTTGAAATAGCCAAGTCATGGGAAACTAAATGATAAAAAAAAATAAAGCCTATCAATACCCTGTCTCCACCTCTATAGGAGTAGTCATTGTTGATCATCAAAGCTTATGCTTCTTTGATAGCCTTATGGGAAATTTAGTGAATGGGGGACCAATTTGCGCCTCACTAAATGACCTCTAGGATTTTCATATAAATTAAAATCTTCTTTGTGATTTGGGAAAGAGGTAGAAAGAAATGTGAATAAAACATAAAAATGGTTATGTGCCAAAGCTTTTACAACATTTCAAACCTTAACTATTCCTTATAACTGATATGATAGACATAGAATGCCATAGACCCTTCATTGTTGGGAAGAAACGAACAACAAAGGATAGTGAAAGAATAGTGCATTCTTTCAAATATCCCCATGGGAAGCACCAATTCAGGTCCAACCAGACATAAGAAAACTCTAAAGATTAACAAAAATATCTAGAAACTCACATAACCCTTCTCCCTTCATAGAATAATATGGAAAATGGAATACTTTTATAAAAAATGTAGAAGTTCAATAGACATAATCCATTTTTTGAAAGCTAGCATTCGACATAGAAGCTTAAAACCATGAAAATTAGCTATCTAAACTATGAAAGAAAACTTAACAGATTCATTTTAACATTTAAAAAATATAAAGAATAAAATTGACAAAGGCCATAGCATGCACAATTTCGAAGATTTTCCCCAAATAGATTGAACTTCAATAGTATATGAATTACAAAAAATAGGTCAAATGCAAGTCTGATGATAGTTTCAATTAATATAACATGCCATAGAAACTAACAATATTCTATAAAACCTTCTACTTTTGAAAATATTAAACTCCCTAATAGATCTATATCTTTGGAAAAGACTTTTGAAGCAATTTTTCTAACTGTTTTACTTATGCTACCATTCCCTATTTATAACCAAAAGAAGAGAGCACCACCATAAACATTCCAAAATAAGAAACCACCAAATTCTTTATACTAATAGCCCATAATCTAATCTTAGATGTTGATTAGATCATAGCAATCTTCGCTCATTAAGTCCCAACTGCTTCATGAATGGCTTTAGATATTTTAGCGAAGATAACTGTTAGAAAACAATCGGATGTTAACATAGCCTAGAAAAAAATTAATTGATCAACCAAAGAGGTCAACAACGCTGACTCAAAGTTTCCACCCTGAAAGAAATATGCCCACTGCGTTCCTAATAAACTCTGCTCGAAGAGAAAAATATGCAAAAATACAAATTGCTCGAAGTGAATAGATGACATGTCATGCAAGTAGGAAATCTCATATTTGTGAGAGTATCTTTGAAGAAAATCCTTTCCAAGCTGACATGTGCCCAAAAGGAAAACAATATGTAAATAGAGTCACATAGCCACAATGTGGCACATTGGACACCTTTATGCAGCAGTAGTCTTGACTTTTTGGGCACAGATTCATCCTGAAGCGAAAAAGAGTAAGGGAAAAAAATAGAAAAGATTAAAGGAAAAACTTATTTACAATTTTGGAAATAGGGGGGCCTCTCTTGTGGAGGCATGAACCTAGAGCTCCAATAATTCCTATAGTTTGAGGAAGGTCCAAAGTGCTGGACTTCCCAATCCAAATCAATGGGTCAAATGAGGGTGCACAAAATCTCGTATTCTTCATCCAAATCAAGGACTTCCTTAAAAGAAACTCCTCCCCAACTTGATGAAACACCTCCAATATGGTAATAAAGCTGAGAAAGGGGAAGGATCTCCTTCTCAATTTCGTTAACAGTGGGCGATGGGCTTAGACTTGGGAGTGTTGTGGATGTTTAGATTTTGAATTTGATTGCATCTAGGATCTGCTTGATTGATAACACTATTCCATTTGGTGAGAAAAGGGTCAGTAATCCAGATCTGAGTAGAACATTGAACTCCTTCTTGATCTCATTCACCTTCCTATTGAACACTACCTAGCGATCTTTTCTTTTCGACGCGACCTTGTGGAAGTTGATGAATTGACTTGCTTTCCTTGAGTTGGCCCTTTGATCAAGAATTACTACCTCTCTTAAAGCTTTTTCGGTGGCCTTACATAACTTGGAGATCAGGTTCTCTAATTCCATAGCTCGAAGGGCATAAATTTGCAAAATTTGGTCGACCATTGGGCCAAACTTCTAGTTTATTCCCGAGCATCTCTCAAAACTTGGAAGACTAGCTTCAAGGTATCAAATGCAACTATGATTCTTTCCCAATGCATGGATATCAGTATATTAAGTATCAGAAGGATCTTGGATCCTTGGTTGCAGCTAATTCCTAATGGAACTGGGATTCCCTTGTCTTTATGTTCTCCTCCAATCGGTTCTTCTCCTAGAGGATGTTCATGAGCTCAGAGTTCAGCTTCCCAACCTCTTTGTTAGGAGTCTAAAAAATAGACTCAATCTCCTGCTTATCTTGTTTCACCCTTTTTATTTTTGCCAAGGCCTTCTGGAGATCATCAGAAGCTTGAGATCAGATGTTATCTAATTCCTTTTATAGAAAATCTGATACACTATTTGCTTTGGCCATATCTTTGTCCATCTTCTCCTAGATGCATTGATATTCTACAACTATCTCATGTTCAACAACAACTTCACCCTTCCACTTTTCTATCTCAACATGAAGATAATTTTGTTCACTTTGAGGCTCTTCAAGCAACTTAGTTGCTTCTCCCTACTCACTCTATAACTATATTTTGTGAGCCATCTCCACATCCTTGACCTTGATTTCTACCTGAAACCTTTTCACCATGTCTTTTACATTTTCTAACTCTACCTCGTTCTTCTTCAATATTTTATCCAACTTCTCAGAATCAATGTAGACCACTTTTTGAGTGGATTTAGCTAGAACCACTTTATCGTGCGAGAGAGTCTCACTTAAATCAAGTCCCACAACATTGATGTTGTAATCTTCAATTTGCATTTCCCCTCTGGCTTGGATGCTAGAGACTTCATGGTAGCAATCAACAGGGAATTTCACTGTTCATTGAAGCATGCCTCAATCTTCCTAGCAACAGATTGTGTCGTGGCTTTTATCTACAATTTATATTTTCTATCTTGTCGGGCCAGCTTCGTTGCATCCAAGTGGCCTCAGAGACTCTATGGGGGATTGATACTTTGTGCAGTAATCGAAGCACATGGAGGGAGACTAAAAAGGGTGATGAAAGGAGAACCATTGGTTATATGAGATTGCAGAGAGGTGAAGGGGAGTGTTATCATTGAAAAATGTGGGATTCCATATTGGGGATAAGAGGGGGGAACACCCATTGGATTGAAAGGGTTTAGTGGGTAGAAAGAGAGACATTTTCCTAGAAATAGATGGGTTTGGTGAAAACTGACAACATGGATGCTTTAGAATTTTCAATGGGGGCGCTTGATAGGGTTATAAAGGAATCAATTGTAGCCAATGTGGATGATTCTCACTAGATGTCTAGGGTTTCTTCGAGAGGTTCATTATTGAATATGGTTGGGGGTTTTTTTAGAATGAAGAGATCAAAATCTATGGACAAAGGAATCTTTTCTATAGGCAAGGGTGGAGGAACAACTAAAGATGCAAAGGCAGAAGGAAGAGGGGGAGAAAAACTTACCTAGGTTGCAAAAGCTGAATATCCTAGCAAAGCAGACTTTGCCTCTTCCTCTCCTCTTCTCGATGCATTGGGTCCACCTAGGTCCTCGAGTCATCTCCTCTTTATATAGCAAAAAGTGGCAGATTCAGATCCCTTGGCATTTGATCCCACCAAAACTTGGCCTTTGGTAGCTACAGTGAACCTTTTTGGGGATCATCAAGTCCTTTCTCCTTTCCCTCAGGAGTTGATGGAAGATGTGACCTATGAGTTCTTCTATTTTGATCCCTTTCCTTTCCCTTTTCCTATGTCAAGCTCCTGAGCCTAGGAAGTGTAGAGAAAAATCGCTTTTGGTTCAATCTCCTAATCAGACTCAAGATTACTATCCTCAATGTTAGCCTCCTTGTCATAAATTTGGTCGAACTTCTCATTATGTGGCTTAGTTTATCCATACATGGCGCCAAGAAATTTCATTTCTTGTTGGTACCTCCAGAAATATGGTCTCTTTCTTTTCAACCATCCCAAGCGCTTCAGTTGTGTATTGAGGGACTTTCCTATCCCAAGGGTCTACTAGTACTCTATCATCTTGACATAAAATTCAAGCCATGGTGGTCGGTCGAATTTTATGAAGGCTAAGTTGATGTAGAAATCTAGCCTCTCTTTGGTTGGGTTCATTCTTGATTCAAAGTATTCCTGGCTCTCATGCCTCACAGTCATAAGTGCCTTATTGGGTTGTAGCTCCATGCATTGCAAATGAGGAACAAACCCAAACATGCCAATTTGTTAGTAAGAACCTCCTTCTCCTTTCTTTTTATTAGTGTTACCTGGCTATTGGAAATGGTGAGGGGAATTTGGTAAAGCGTTGTCTTATGCCTTTTAGCATCGTAGGCTTTGTCAGTAATATTTTATTGATAGCATGCCTCCAAAGAGAAAACCCTATTTGTTACAAATTTAGGGAGCCTAAAAGGCTCCTCAACAAAACCATGGAATGTTATGAAAGTAAACTTCAATCCCAGAAAATAATCCACCAAGGTTTGTGAGATTTTCATCCATTGCAAGACTTCAAGGAAAAATGGCTTGAAGGGCATGGGGAAAAATCCATGAGTACTGACCTCATGAACTAATTCATAAACCAATAATAATCCAATATTTTTGAAATCACATCATGGGTCTATACCAAACCCATTAACATCAAATTTAAATAGTTACAAGTGCCATTCAAGAAATTCATAGTTTTGGTGCAAGATCAAATGTACCAGAAAATAAGAATACCTAAATTTATACTCAACACCGTAATTTATCAATTGCTCCAACATATTTTCATCTATTACCTCAACAAAATTTAAATACTTCTAGCTTTTTTCTCTCCTAGGCATGAAAGCCAATCCCATCTGGAAAGGATAAACTCTTTCATTATCATCATAGTCGTAGATATAGGACAACATTGTGAAAATGGCCTCCACATCTAGTTTGAACTTCCTGTGTGATAGAGGGAAGAGGACCTGATTTCCTTCCGGCTTCTCATTTGCTTCATCCTTATAAAAATTTAATTCTTTAGTTCTTGTCCTCAAAAACTCTTCCATTATTTCCTTCTTGAATCTTTCGACACCCCAATTTGTAGGGATACATAACATATCTAGGATGGTCATTTTTCTGATTGTAACACTTATCCTACTGCCAACTATAACCCTTGATTCTTTGTCAAACCTCTTAACAAATGCATCCACCATCTCTAGACATGGGTGTACAATGAGCAACATGAATTGCGGAAAACCACAATTCCAAATCCATAATGCAAAACCTTCAGTTGCCCATATTTGACCATTCTTTTTAATACCCCTTCCCTAAGGATTTTAGGACTCGCTACCAACCTTGGGTCAAATATATTATCTACAAATCTAGGATGGCTTCTTTCTTAACGTGGTGGACTACTTGTATAGTCTTGGTATCAGAAAAATTTCGTTCTCCAAATGCTAGGGCATAAGCAAATGAATCCCTCCCAAAAATGCTGACATAACCTAGTCTTTCAGATGAATAACTAGCCTGTCTACGAGAAGATGATGCTCCTGCCATTGTTGTGCTGAAAATTTTGCATAGAGCTTCACATAAATGGTTGTTTGCTTTCTTTGTTACTCAACAAAAAAATGCTTTTGGGCGCATTCAATTTTCTTGCACATACATGTAGTAAGGAGTTGTCGTTACCACTATCTTACTAAATGTTGCCAATGAGGAGATACATGTGGATTATGGATCCATATCCCTCAGGAATACCAAATTCACCATGAGAATGTAATTAGTACATTCTCCTCACCGCCTAATTTACAAATAAGCTTTATGTATTGGAAAGCATGCTTTTAGCCATGTGAAGCATGCTTTAAGCAGTATAAGGTACTTCAAAAATATGTGCATATTTAATTTGTTAGAACTTAGTGTGTGAATCAACATCTTTTCATATAATCAAGCAAGCTAGCATTGATGACGACAATGGACACATGGTGGAAATCGGAAGACATGAGCATTTACTCCAAATGCCCAAATTTAATTATCATGGCTTGGTGCCATATTTTCCATACAATTCATCTCTCTCCTTCTAGTTGCTTTGATATTTTCTCTACTTTCGTTTGTAGGGAGATGGATTTTCCATCCATTGAGCTTGCCGACACACCTTTGTATAAATACCTATGCCATCTTAGTGAAATATTTACTTAAAATATCTCTTTTAGTTAGTAAGATTTCCCTGTTCTATTCCTTGTTCTGCTAGCCTTAGTTTTTTGCCGCTATGATGTCTAGCATAGGTACTCATTTTCGGCTCATATCATGAAGGCTACAATATTCCTTCATGGGTGAGATGAGCAATGACAAAATTAAGCACCTAGTGAAGAAGAATGATTACATCATGGTTGTGGCATTCAAATGGGTTCTCGATAAGGATTATGTGACAGATGAAAACTAGCCATAGTGAAAATCCAACATTGTCTCCCACTTCATGGCCTGCTTGCTTGACTTGTCCATCTCCAAGTTGTGGATAATCAAACTGTGTCATGCCATGTTTGATTCTGTGTATTTGGATAGGCTAGTGAGATCGTGCAAGTAGCTATCCCTGTTGGCAACATTCCAAGTATCATGGACCTTTGCAGGAATGTTGATTATGGGAAGGACCTACCCTGGCTACGCCTCCTTACTATTTTTTGTACCATGGACCTTGAGAGGAATTGCTTGTTTCCCCAGCCTACAACTTCCTTCTTATTGATGGAGTATGGCATGGATCATGTTCCTGGGCTTGACTAGAAAAAAGGTTTGAATTTCTGGTGTAGAGCTCAGTAATAAGGATTGAGGTCCATGGTGTGCTGAGCTTGCATGTGTTGTGTGTCGACTCCCCTTACCACCTTTTTAAAGAAAGACCCAAAGAAATGTCATTTTTAAATTCTTAGCAAAATGGAGGCTTCAAATTTACTCCTTCTATGCATCACCTCGCTTTTTTTCTTTTGTAGTGTAACTCTTTTTTGGTTTGCATGAGAAAGCTTCAAGCTTCTCTCAGAGCTTTAGGCTCATAGTATCTGTAAATATTTTAATGAATATAATATAATACGTGTCTACTTATTCATGTTTTATTCTCATGGCTTATGTAGCACCCGCTCCGTGATTGGCCCTTTCTAGGTATTTGATAAATTTTGTTATGATTTGCCTTCTTTAATCAATTTAATTTATTTATAAGGTTGTGTAATTAATTTAGAATTAAATAAATAAATGTAGACGCACAAATTAACATAAATTCCTCTATTAATCAAATAAAGAAATTTATTTATTAATTCACTACTATTTATCATGTCTGACTAAATAAATCAAATTATTTAATTATATCCTCAAGGTCATCTTATTTGATTCAATAAATAAAAATTATTTGAATCAAATATCATAATCCCCTAACCCATCCAAGTTAATTAATTTTTAATTAATTAACCTCTAATCCTAATTACCCATCCTCTAGGTTTTGACTCAACCTGGGTCAAACCTAAACCCTTGACTAACCCACCCACTTGCACATGAAATTCATTTTATTTAATTATCTAATTACCCTTTTTGCCCCTCACAAAGTCATATTCTAAGGGAATATTCCTTCATTAACTCCATTTGTTTACTTTCTTTCCCAAACAATTTCCCTCCAAAATGTCTCAACCATATGGATTTAATGCCTATTACACATGCATTAACCTCTCTTACACCTCTCAAATCCTCAACCACATACATTAACCATGTACATTCTCCAAAATGTGCTCCACATTTGTCCACTAGCCATGTGCCAAGTTTCACAATATCATTGGCTCTTCTTTAGTCCCACATTCGTCCCATCTCTCCATTCTTCAACCTTTCAATCTATAAATAAAAGCCACTTCTACTCCAAGGATCATCCATAATCTTAGTATTTGCATTATAGACACTCATAACTTGAATTTTCATCCCATCTTAGCTTCTTTTTATTATCATTTTGCATCAAATTCATCTTTGCATCTTCTTATCAAGATCAAGAAGCTTATCAAAAAGGGGTTGGGAAAGGGCTACTTTCCACATGATTGTATGCTTTCATTTAGTTGATTTTATTTGGTATTTCATAGTTTTTTTTGCATATGCGCCATGTTTAGATATCTTATAGGGGCACTATATTTTGCTTGGTTGAAACTGACCCCCTCTAATGTTTGTTGAGTTTTAGGATATTTTGCAGATTTGTGCTTACATTTGGTGCTAGAAGGAGGGTATATGGATGCTCTATTCTAGAATAGATTGTTCTTTGATTAACATCTTGTGCAAATCATTTTATTAAAGAAATTTAATTATTGGATGGTTTTGTTTCATACATTTATGCAAACAAAGAGCCTTTTTATATAGGTGTTGCTCTATTTTTAAGGTAAGACATTTTACTTAGTGTGCCACATATTTCTCATTGAGTCTTTTCAAGCTGTCTTTTTCCTTTTCTTTCCAGTTACTACTCTGACTATTCCAGTCTCTTGTCAAAACTAGAAAGTTATATTACAAGTATTAAGGATTTTCTCATTAAAAGTTATACATTCTTAGCGAAAAAACTTGACTATTTCCTATTAGAAAAGTCAATTTTAGATGGGAAAATACCAACATCATTTCGAAATGAGGAGCTTCATCGATTTTTATGTTGACGCCATGATACATCTATTTTTAACTGTTCTACATATATACTCATTGTTGATGCCACAATGGAAAGTCTCTTGTTAGCTTCTTCAACACACAAAAGATTTGTTTGTATGATTTTGAATTTTTATATAATATTATCAAATAGATGAATGCTTTCTATATGTGCATATTCCTCTTGCCACCGCCTAATATCAAGTACAAGAAGTCTAACAATCATTTACACCTACCAATTACATTAGCTTGAAGGTTTTTTACGCATCAATTTTTACTCTTATTAATAGAATTTTCTTGAAAGTTTCTTATGCCTTTTCAACAAATATTTTTTACGCATATCCTAAATCAATGCATTCCATGAACGACATTTCTTTTAGGCTCAAATCTGGAAAAGGCTATTGAACTTGACTTTACACCTACTATGCATATGCTTGGAAGTTTCTAAGACCATGTCTGCCACTTGTACTAGCTTGAATTTTTTTAAGAAAAGCATTTATTCATTGTTCCTCTATAGTTGTGCCATTATTGTACACTGCAACGAAATTTTTCTTGAGATCTTTAATGGCTGCAATCCTTGCGAGTGGAGATCTATGTTTGGTTATTGGTTTGTATGAGCATTTGAAAGCCTTACCTTTTGCCGCATGCTTGACAATTTGGTAAACAATGGTAGGTATTTATTGTGCTTTCCATATTCTTGACTGTGATAGCATAATAATATTTCGAAGGTCAAAAAAGGTAATCAATGCGATTCATTTATGGTATTAGCGGGTTTCTCTAACTTAGCTCATTCATTCATAATTCATTAATTGTGCTGACTTTGTATTATTTTGAATTGACTCAGGAAAGTAGCTGAGATTTCCTATACCCACATTGAATCGCTGATACACACGAACTCATTTATTTCTTGACTTCTTGCCATTCCAACTAACCAAACAGAATTGTTCTCTCCCATTAGAATTTATATTAGACTCATTTCATTTTGTCATGAATCAAGGCTCTTGAATTATGGTCATCTAATATCTCCAAGTAGAGCTCTAAATTTTGAATTATTTCTTCAATTATCCTCAGAAGCGTTTATTTTATTCATCATTGTGTCCAAAGATGTTTTTTTTAATTATGTAAAGAAACATCATCATCTTTTATTTTGGCAGCATTAGCATTACTGATTATGCTTCTTTCCTTTGCATGTGTTAATGTTTCTACCGACTTATGAGTAAGAACGATTATAATTGCAGTTTGACAAAATTTTATGCTTCCTTTTCACTATAGTGAGATATGATTTCATATTTTTAAATGTGTTATTGAAGTTTGATTTGATTCATGTCATGTGATTTATAGACCAAAATATATATGGGAGAGGGTAAATAGTGAAAAGTTTTATCTCAAATGCTAAATGCCACCATGTCTGGTGCTAAGTTTATTTTCAAATCTTTCAGATAAATTTCTCTTTGAAACTATTTTCATTTTATGATATATAGGTTCACATTGGGTGTCGAAATGGTCTAGGGAAATTATGTTGAGAAGATTTGACCTTCAGGCTTCAAAACGTTAAATTGGGCATAAGCAAGGAGTTTAAAGAGTTGCAGTATTTATGATGATTGTACTTGGAGGGAGTCTCAAGAAAGTTGACGATTGTACTTGGAGGGAGTCTCAAGAAAGTTTATGATTTTGTGACTTGACTGTATTTATTGAATGAATTTATATCAATTGAATGCTTGTCTTTGTATTTAATATTGCTATTCTCAATAATTGATTAGCTTCATAGAGTGGTAAACAAAGTCTTTCACATTTATATCTTTAGAGAATCTTTTCATATGGAATCTTAGATTGGTGAGATTTAATTATTGGCAAGAAATATTTTACTCATTGTTAGCAAACTCTCTATTTTTGTTTAAGATTTTATTTAAAAAGTATGTAGAAATCAAGATGTTTATCAATGCTTAATTCAAAATCATTAGTCTACTCTTTCGGAGTCATTCAAGTTAATGCTTAAAATGAATTTAATCAAATAACATGATCTTCCCATGATTTCGTCTTTTTTATCTTGCAGATTTTGTTTGCATTAGGAACTTGCAACATTGAAGCATCACAAATAATCTTTGAAGAAGATTTGAGTTGAAGAAATACGGAATTAAACCTAAACTTGAAAAAAATGCATTTTTAAATGCTAATTGTAATAGCTTGAAGCATCTATTTCCTACTTTTCTTTTTTGTTTTAAGACAAATCACTTCAATTTTGGGTTTAAAATTGAAAGAACCATGAAAGACAGAGATTCAGAACAAGCACAGTGGAGATAAAATGCATAAACTCAACCTTTTTATTAGATAGTCAAGGGTCTCCTTATAAAGGAGAAATATCCAAGAATGAACAAAATATCAGGAAAATATCTAAAAAATATCTAGCCTATGTCAACAAGTCATACATCAATAAATGCCTAAGTAGGCTTAGGTCAACCTATGTGTAAGCAAGCCTTAATGTATACACTGACACCCCCCCTTAAGCATAACTTAGGTGGGCATGGACAAAATGGGTCCCGGCCTTATCTTTGTGTTTCGTACAACAAACTAGAATGATATTGTGTATGTTAGAAAGTGTCAATCAAATTGAATCTAAACTAATACACCAATGAAACATTAGATTGAAGAAATTAAATTAAATAAAGCAAATGCAAACTCTAAACCACAGTTTCTTCAAATTCGTCCCATTGTCCTCTATCTCCAAGGATTCATTCCAAGATGCTTGCTCTCAGTTGTTTAAAACAGTAGCTTGTAGAATGGCAGCTTAAGAGAATGAGATTAATAAAAGTGCATATGCATTGCTACAAGATTAAGCTATGAAAATTGAAATGCTATGAATGCTAAGATGTGACTATAGTAACTATGCATGAAAATCTAAGATTTGAGGTCCTTTCCAACTCATAAGAGGGCTATATTTATAGATTTTTGAAGGTGGGAATTCGATTGGCCAAGATCGACGGTCGAGTTCAAACCTGTTAAAACGAACGGTGAGAGATCAAGAATTCGAAAAGGAGATGGAATTTCAAGAGATAGATGGAGAATGAAGAGACAAATTGAAAGGTGTCTCTCATAATTAAATAAATAAATATTCAATTATGTGTGAAAAAAATGAAAAGGCTTTAATTAAATATTGAAAATATTTAATTATGTGAGAAGAGAAAAAGCCTTTTAATTAAATATTTAGAATATTTAATTTTGTGGGAAGAGTAAGAAATTTGGAAATGTGTTTTAATTAAATATCAAAAATATTTAATTAAATGTGGAGAGAAGAATATCATTTAAATTTAGAATTTAAACTTGTGATAATTAATGTAAATAAATTGTAAAATCTATTTAATTAATTAAGAAGAAGATAGCATTAATTAAATAAACTTTATTTATTTAATTAAATTACCAGAATTGGAAAATGAACAATATAAATAAATAATTAAATTTATTTATATGTAGATGACTTAAGAATATTAATTAAATAATTCATATTTAATTAATTAACAGGTTTGGTTAACCATGACCATTTTTAGATGTGTACATTTTGCCCCTCTTTGAAGTGATGTGTTTTACGCATTGCTTCAAAGAATTTTGCCCCAAATTTTTGAAAGTAACGATGCTATATGCCCCCTCGGGTGATGAATCAAATAAAGATGATTTTTGGAAATTTTTACTAATTTGTTATCTGATTCATCTACTGATAAAGATGATTTGATGAAAACCCCTATTGAAAGATTGATATGAAGATGAAGACTTTTGATTTTGCCCCGATTGATGATGCTTTTTGATTGATAAATTTTCTTCCATGTGATATAAAAACAAATAGTAGTTTTGATTGATAAATTTGCTTCCATGTGATATGAAAACAAATAGAAATGATAGATTTGCTTTCCTGATTGAAAGTCAAATAGATAAAAATTGAGTCATGATGACTGTTAAATTTGTTTCCATGCGATATGAAAAACAAATAGTAGATTTGATTGATAAATTTGCTTCCATGCGATATGAAAACAAATAGAAATGATAGATTTGCTTTCCTGATTGAAAGTCAAATAGATAGATTTTGAGTCATGATGACTGTTAAATTTGTTTCCATGCGATATGAAAAACAAATAGTAGATTTGATTGATAAATTTGCTTCCATGCGATATGAAAACAAATAGAAATGATAGATTTGCTTTCCTAATTGAAAGTCAAATAGATATATTTTGACTCATGATGATTGTTAAATTTGTTTCCATGCGATATGAAAAACAAATAGTATTGATAGATTTGCTTTCCCGATTGAAAGTCAAATAGATAGATTTTGAGTCATGATGACAGTTAAATTTGTTTCCATGCGATATGAAAAATAAATAGTATTGATAGATTTGCTTTCCCGATTGAAAGTCAAATAGATAGATTTTTGAGTCATGATGACTGTTAAATTTGTTTCCATGCGATATGAAAAACAAATAGAAATTGATTTGAACTTGCTTGATGTACCGATTGAGATGATGTAGATGAGATGTGATGGATATGATAATGAAATGAAATGATGATGTAAGTATGCAAGTGCAATGATAATGATAATGTAAAATGATGTGAAATGCATGATGATAAAAATGAGATGTAACAAATGTCTAGTTATACTCCACCGTTATCTGAAAAAGATATTCAAGAATGTGATCCACCCTCAAAATCTATTTAAAAAGGTCCTTGAAATGCAAATGCATTATGCAGTCCTAATAATGAATTATGCAATCCTACATGAAATAATGAACCATTCTCCTCATTGCCATTTCCTGCTGTGTTTAGTTGTCATCATTAGCCTTTTGATATGTTGAAAGTTAGTACAAGCATGAAAGGGTATGTGAGCACCAATGATGACCTGAGTACTACTTCCATAATGTTTGATGTAGCAAGTTAAGACAAGCATCGAGGTATAATTGAACCAAGATGACTAGAGTATTGCTTGCATAAACAGACAAAAGTTAACCATTTTCCTATGTAAATTATGAAATGTCATCAATGATACATTGTAGAGCATGTCCCATGACCAATTTGCATCATACTAAGGATTAACTTACAAACAACAAGCAAAGAAAAATCATACTTCTTCCTTGTGATTCTAGTTCACTACATCATTGAACCACTCCAAAGATATGATGTCATCAAATATCAAAACAAAAATTGCAACTGATTGCTTTAAGTTTTGTCATTTATTTAATTCAGATTAAGATCATCCAGTTTGTTTTAGTTTCAATGTATGACATGTCTCAAAGCTATTTTGACCAGGCTTGATTGGATATTTGATTGTTGATCTGATACTTGATAATTGACACATGTTGCTTCTTTGCTCAAAAAAAGTTGATTTCCCCCAACGAGTTCAGGATTTTACCCCTAGTCTAGGGTGAGACACGACCATTTTATTGATGAAAGCATACAATTTATTGAGTTTTCTTTGGATTTTAGGAATTTTTTGAATTTTTCGAATTTTGATGTTTTTGAAATTTTTTGGATTTTGATTATTTGGATATGGACATGCATGACGATATCAGTGCTTTGTTTTGAGATTTTGTTGAAAACCAAGCTAAGGTTGATTGATCAGATTGATGGATTGATAGTTTCACTAAGTGTGTTAAGTCAAATGAGGTGATAATGGATTTGTTAATTTAGCTAAGTGTGTTAAGCCAAACAAAGATGATAATGAATTTGTAAACCCAAGGAAGTTGCATTATCCTAGAGTAAACTTGTTCACAAGATGATAGTTTGACTAAGTGTGCTAAGTCAAACAAGGTGATAATTGATTGGATTTGATTGATCAAGATTGATAAAGCTTGATTTGGAACAAAATTATTTTGATGATTAGATGTGACACTGACACGCAAGTTAGATGTGACTGATATGAATTGTTCAGATTGATGTTTGAAAAAAGATAAAGCTTGATAAGGAGCATCTTCCTATCAACATATGCCATGGGCTAGTGATTTGGATCTTTTGGCTTGCAAATGTTTGACCAATTTTACATCTTCCAATGTTTAGATCACCACATAAGTTGGAGGATATATATCAAGATTCACTCCTGAAGCAAGATGTAAACATCTGCCCCCAATGTCTAGCAATGTATGGAATGGTCATGGGTGGATTCTTGAATAGGTGTATGGATAGATACTGTAAGCATGCAAAGGATGCCAAGGATTATCTTGCGACAAGATAAGGTGTTCGAATGTAGGAATGGTCACTTGGATAGTGCTTCAAGGCTCAGATAACGTTTGGATTGGATAGGATCAATGAAAATGACCCATGTCAAGATGTTTACCATAAACAAGTGTAAAGTGTTTACCAAACTTTGTCGAGATCAAGATAAGGTAGATAGATGGTAATGGGTTGGATAAACGGTTCATGGATGAATGAATGATATGGATGGAATGATGGCTTTATTATGGATGAGATGATTTCTCTTGAAATGGCCCACATAGATGCTCGATTTTACACATGATGCCTATTTGCCAGGTTTTCATCATGGTACTTGTCCAAAGCACCACCGTAGTGGTTTTCACTAGAGGATGATTTTTTTTTTACTGTTTTCAATCCTTTTTTCTGATTTTTTTGGATTTTTTATATTTTTGATTTTTTTGTTGTCACCAAGATGCCTGTTTGCCAAGTTTTCATCAAGGTAACCATTTTTTCAGGACATTTTTCTAATTTTTTTGTATTTTCTGAGAGATTTTAAGTTGATGCTGAACCACCTAGTGGTGCTGATGTTGATGCTTTTTTCATAATGTGCCATTGGTATCCTACTTGAAGATGTTGTTTTACCAAGATACATGCACTTGAATGCAACTTTTGAGATCTCTAATCTGCTTTGCTGATACCGGAGTTAACCCCACCTTTGTGCGCACATCGCGATAGAGTGCCTTCTGAATCCTTATGATAAAGGGTCGTTGCCAATACATGGTCAATGTGAGAATTGGATATCGTGTGTGGAGGCGTGGATGGAGTGTGTTTAGGATTAAAAGATGGATTGGTCGATAGTTTGGAACCTTTGACTCTCCAAACTTGGGAAGATGAGCAATAATGGGTGGATATGGAAATGTGCATGGAATTTGGACCAACTGCTTGATACACTTTGTACATTGCTTGAGAAGCCTGTTTTTTCCTTTGTGGACATCTTTGATGGATAATTTTCCCTTTTTGATTTTGCCCCATAGTTTCTTTGACTAATGGAGTTTGATAGGGATAATATTTCTTTGTATTCTTTGGTATCCATATGTATTTGATTTGTCCTATATCCTCTTTAGTTTCTTTTTCCTTGATAGCATTCTTCATGCTTTGATTCAAGTCTTTCTTTTGACATTGGTCCCAATTCGTGGATGGGGTGATGGGTGGATGAAGATTCATGACTTGGGTGGGTTGTAGTATTGACATCAGTTTCATCATAAAGATTCTTCGTGCTCCCTATGTTGACGTTTTCTTGAGATGAAGTTTCCCCCAGTTTTGTGGAAGTATCACTGGTATGTTCATATCCCTTGATTTTCGAGTAACCAAGGCCTTGATTCTTAGAATTTTCAATAATCTATACTGGTTCCAGGATACCCTATTCATGTAGGCCTAATCCTTTGCCTTGATAATTCATCTGTTGAAACATTTTATTTGCAAAAGGATATGATTTCCCTTGGAAACAAGTTGTTGTTCCTTCTCTGCTCTGTGGTGGATCTTCAAAGGTGATAGCTCCATTATTGATAAGATGATTTTCCCTTACAAAGGTGAGTGATCCAACTTTATAAGTGATAGGATCCTTTATCCGTGGGATAAATGCTTGATTGATATCCTTAGCTTGATCTTGTGAAATATCAGATTGTACTATTTCTTCAAGAAGTGTTAATGATTCATTGTCCACATAAAATTCTTCCTCATGATTGATTCTTGATATGTTTTCACATGATGTTTCTGATTCACAACTTTTGTAGAAGCCTTCTTCATGACCCATTTCTGACATGTCTTTGGATTTCTCTATTTCTTGATCATGTGTATAAATGTTAAGAGTAGGGGACTCTTGTTCCTTGGTAAGAGTGTGAGATTCTTGTTTTGAATGGCGATCATCTATGTGTCCATCCAAAGAAAGCATATTATGGGTAGATGGAGGAGTATGTGCTATATGGATATGATCATATTGTATGGATAGGAGAGTGTCCATTATATCAATGTAGTAGCTTGGAGATACAAATTCTTGATCTTGAATGATTTTGGAATTGCTTTTGACATGCTTTGGATCAAGTTCTTGACATGGGTTAATTTCAAAGAATGGATTTCTTTCTTGGATATCTTCATTAGGCATAGGAAGTTTCTCAAATATCATGAGGTCAAAGGATGTCCATATATTTTGGAAAGGATCATTGCTAGACATTGGTGAAAGATATTGATCATGCTTTGGAATAAATTCTTGAGATATGTCCTCTAACTCATTAGCTGATGTAGAGACATTGTCAACACGATCATTGGTGGAAGGATTTTGGATTATGTCAATAGGATCAAATATCGTCAACACTCCTTGAAATAGATCTTTGTAGGAGGGGTCTTGATCAAAACTAAAAAATGGCTCTTGATGAATGTTGATTTGATCACTAGATGGGGTAGACATATCTTCATAGTGCTCATTGATGGATTGATTTTGATCATTGTCTTCAACAGTTATGGTGGAGAAATTGTCAATGTTTTCAACCATATGATCAAATGATGTTGATATTTCTTGAAGAGGTGTGATGAGCCCTTGACATGAGGATGATGGGATACTTTGATCTTGACTTGGAAAAGAATCATTAGATGAAGGAGATGGAGTAGCTTGATCATTAGATGGAAAGGAGGCTTTGGATAGGATGGAAGAATTTTCATGCTCTTGGGATGTGATTGATTCATGAGAGGGTATGGATTCATAAGATGGGGTGGAGGGAGGACTTGGAAGAATATTTTGTTCTTGAGATGGAAGGGGATTATCATGGGTGAATAATGAAAGGAGGGGATCATCATATGATTCTTGAGATATGGGATCTTGATCAAAGATTGGAAGGGTTTGTAGAATTTTGGTATCATGTGATGGAGTGGAGAGAATTTTTTGATCAAGATGTGTAGATTGAAATGAATCATTGGATGTAGAGAATACGATAGAAGAAAGTGAATGAATGGAATCATTAACTTGGGTGGAAGAACCATGGGGTTCATTTTGAATTATGGGAGATGAAGATAAATGCATGGCATGACAAGAATGGTCAATGTTACTTGATGGTTTAGATTTAGGCTTCCCCTTTAACCTTTGCAAAAATTCAGAAACATTAAATTTGGTTGATGTTGTTTTTGGAGGAGAAAAGGTCATGTTCATATTTCCCTCGAAGGACTTTTTAGTTGTGCCCCCTTTTATTTCCTTGACTTACCTCTGGAGTGCTCTTACTTGTTGGGTAAGAGTACTAAGATCGTTTAAGGGAGTTTCATTCTTTATAAGATTCTCTTTAATTTTCTCCATATTGTAGTCAGAGGGCAATTTGGCACCTTGGTTTGCCAATAAAAGAAAGTATCCTTCTTTATTTTGCTCTAAGATCTTTTCCATAGTTAAAAGAAAATGTGGATCTTGTTCAGCTTCTTGAAGCATTTCTTCTATTATCTCTTAATTTGAACTATTTCCATAAAGCCTATGAACAAGATTTTCTTCACTATGACCCATGTTTTAAAGTTTGTGGATGATCTTAATCTGATTTAAATGTGAAAAACACAACATAGAGAAGCAGATAGTTGTTTTGTTACTCCTAGAATCTAAACAAAGAGTGTATGTTCTTTGAGATTTCCACAGGTTTAGAACAAGATAAGCATATCAGTCAGACTCACTCTTAATTTTTCAAATAGGTCATCATAGTAATCACAGCCCACAGCTTAAAATCATGTCAACTCACACAACCATGTCACCCCCTAGAGGGTGCCCATGTTTTTGTCTTTTCTAGGTGCGTACTCAAAGTGACGGAAGTGGATACCGAATCGCTTGAGCAAACAATCCATCATGACTATATGGTGAGTGTCTTGGGGGCAGATTCTTCCCTCCCCTTGCACCATGATTAAGATGATGTTTGGATACTGATGCGGCTAGCTTTCTACAGTATGGTTTTTAGTAAGGATATCCGTTCAGTGTGGCAAATAGATATACTCCCTCTAGAGACCTCCCAACCTTTAGAACAAAGGTTTTGGGGATGGTTATCCTACGCACTACTGTCAAGTTGGATTTTCATCAACAACTTGCTTTTGATTAAAGTGGGTTGGAAACCTTGGCTTTAGGTGTTCCCACTTAGGTCGTTCCTCTTGGGTGAGTACTTTTTCCCACAAGAGTAGGCCTTCTAAAGGATGTAATAAAACATTAAATTGAAGAAAATAAAAGGTAAGTCTGATGTTCTGATCACCTAGTTAAGGGGAGACCATAAATCTATTACCCACAATCACAGCAAACGATAATGGTTCAATTTTAAATCCCAAATTGATAATTCTCTACACTAAGTGAAGATGTTCCTTCACCAAAAACATGGGATTCATTTTAACCAAAAGAAAATTATGTTTAGTGACTATCCTAGGATTGGTTAATTCAGATTAAAATGTTTATCCTAAGTTTTCTTCATTTTATTCCCCATACATCAATAAAACCTCTGGCTACGGTCACATCGGATCCAGACAACAATTTAAGAATGAGATTATAATTGCTCCCAAAGTGTTTAAAAACACTTGATACAATAGAAAGATGATTTCATAAGAAGTTTTTCCTTTGTTTCCTCTTCCC
Source organism: Sequoiadendron giganteum (assembly GCA_007115665.2). Classification (NCBI taxonomy): domain Eukaryota; kingdom Viridiplantae; phylum Streptophyta; class Pinopsida; order Cupressales; family Cupressaceae; genus Sequoiadendron; species Sequoiadendron giganteum. Next base: position 485,529,356 of record CM021100.1, on the reverse strand, counting down.
TTTTTGATTCTCTAACCTACAAAAATTCTCCAAATGTTAGATTAAACCCAAAAACAAGAACGTATAAGGGTTACATGAATCATTCAACATAAAAATCCTAAAAATTAGACAAAGTTATAGTGTGATTTGACTTTAGATTTGAAATTTATAATTTTAACTCAAATAAAACTAATAAACAACTACACCATTGGATAGCTTATAAAATTCTACCCCATTTCAAAAAACAAATCATCAAAAAAGACCTCCATATGACCAAGATATTGCTATTTTAAAAACTGACTGTAAAAGCACAAAATAGAGGTTTATGTGCTAAAACAAAGCTCGTATGCGCTAAAACAGAACCCAGATGCTCTAAAAGAAGGTTTGTATGTGCTAAAACAGGTGCCAAATGTGCTAAAACAATCTCTAGATGCGCGAAAAGAGTCTCTGGATGCGCGAAAACAATCTCTGGATGCGTCGAAACAGTCTGTGGATGCACTAAACTGAGGATCGTATGCGCCAAAGCGAATTTTCCAATCCATCACCTGTAAAAACATAAGATTTTCTACGAGAAAAATATTAATACGGGGGGATACCCCATGGTGGGCGCCAAAAATGTGTATGTTAGAAAGTGTCAATCAAATTGAATGTAAACTAATACACCAATGAAACATTAGATTGAAGAAATTAAATTAAATAAAGCAAATGCAAACTCTAAACCACAGTTTCTTCAAATTCGTCCCATTGTCCTCTATCTCCAAGGATTCGTTTCAAGATGCTTGCTCTGAGTTGTTTAAAACAACAGCTTGTAGAATGGTAGCTTGAGAGAATGAGATTAATAAAAATGCATATGCATTGCTATAAGATTAAGCTATGAAAATTGAAATGCTATGAATGCTAAGATGCGACTATAGTAACTATGCATGAAAATCTGAGATTCGAGGTCCTTTCCAACTCATAAGAGGGTTGTATTTATAGATTTTTGAAAGTGGGAATTTGATTGGCCAAGATCGACGGTCAAGTTCAAACCTGTTAAAATGAACAATGAGAGATCAAGAATTCGAAAAGGAGATGGAATTTCAAGAGACGGATGGAGAATGAAGAGACAAATTGAAAGGTGTCTCTCATAATTAAATAAATAAATATTCAATTATGTGTGAAAAAAAAGAAAAGGCTTTAATTAAATATTGAAAATATTTAATTGTGTGAGAAGAGAAAAAGCCTTTTAATTAAATATTAAGAATATTTAATTTTGTGGGAAGAATAAGAAATTTGGAAATGTGTTTTAATTAAATATCAAAAATATTTAATTAAATGTGGAGAGAAGAATATCTCTTAAATTTAGAATTTAAACTTGTGATAATTAATGTAAATAAATTGTAAAATCTATTTAATTAATTAAGAAGAAGATAGCATTAATTAAATAAACCTTATTTATTTAATTAAATTAGCAGAATTGGAAAATGAACAATATAAATAAATAATTAAATTTATTTATATGTAGATGACTTAAGAATATTAATTAAATAATTCATATTTAATTAATCAATAGGTTTGGTTAACTGTGACCATTTTTAGATTTGTACAAATATCAATTAGAAAAAGTGTACTAATCTCAACATACCTTCTAGTTCCACTAAAATCTTTAACCAAGGTTCATTTCTGCACAATAGATCTACACATAAACTAAACTTGTCCAATCATTTTTTCATAATGAATTCTTCAACACCTTTTCCTTTTTAGGGGGCTAAAAGGCTCTGCAAGTGAAATATCCCCTTGAGATAATTCTCCATCTAATTTTTTTTTAGAATCTTGTGCAAAGTGCATAAGTATAGAATCATCCTTCTTCTCATGGTCTTCCTTTCATACCATTTAATTTCCCTTCTCTTCTTCATTATGGGATTCATCCATTTTTTTAACTACTGTCTTAATAAAACCACTTCTCCAATATTTTTCCTTATGTCCCATATTATTACATTTGTAGCACCCAAGGTTTTTCTCTAGAAAAAATTTGCTCCTCCTCACCTTGGATCTACACTCATTAGTCTTGTGACCATAGTTGTTGCAAGCATAGAAATATCCATGAAATAAGATAATATTGTTTCTTCAAGGCATAAATTATCTTCTATGTATGTTATCATTCCTTCTTTGTCCAATTCTACAATTAGTAGCCTTATGCCCAAATATATTGCAATAAAAATAATAACCTTGAAAGGATTGATTGAACTTGGTAGGAGCATGTTATCTTGTTGATGGAGGACTTCTAAATCCTTTTTGCTTCTGCTAAGAATTAGGTACACTTTCTTTCAGTCCATTTTGATTATTCTTTGCATCTTTAGAGTCATTCTTGTTAGATTCATTTGTGCAAGCTTTCTTCTTCTTTGTTTCAAGTCTTGCATTTGATTTGGATCTATCTTGATCAAAATTTTACGCTTTGATAATTTGTTTTTGGTCCTTTCCAATTCATATCTAAGAGTGACAATATCCTCCTTAAGTTTTAATCACTCAACATCCTTGCTATTTAACTTATCTTTCAAAATAGAAATCTCACCTTTTGCTACTTTTTGTTTAATTTCACATTCTTTGCCTCCTATTTGAGCTTTCAGTTTGTCAATTTCTTTGATTAATTTTTCAAGTAAGCTTTCATATTTCTAATTTAGTCCCCTTGCTTCATTTAGGTCTTGCAAAGAAGACCAAAGTTTTCCTTTAAAATATATTCCCAAATTATCTATATTGAAGTCCTAGCCTTCAGGATCCATTGACTCTAGATTCATATTAAACTAAAAACATATCTTCAACACTCTAGGAGCCAATCTCCTTACATTTTTCAACATTACACTTTCTTTCAATAGTATTAAAGGCCACAGAGAGGATTTCATCATTTGAGTCATTCCCCTCATATTTTGAGGAACCACTTATTTCATTAGAATAGAGAACCTTTTTAATGTTATCTCTTTTTTTACCCTCACCAATTTTTTATAAGGACATTTATATGCAAAGTGACCAATTCTTCCATAATTGAAACATTTGAAAGGTAACTGTAGACATTCAAAACTAACATCATGCATTCCGCGTATTATCATATTCACCCATCAATTAAATAAACCAAGATTATTTAATTAATCTCCTAAATTTATCCATTCAAATTAACATCATCTTTGATTAAATAAAAAAAATCTTTATTTAATTAAATCTAAAATTATTTTCTTCTCATTTTGATTTATTTTAATCCTAAAATATAAGTCAAAAGTCAAAATCACCTAATCTCCTATTAAATTAATCAAATCCTAATTAATTTAATCCTAATCGCCTGAATCCTCTAGATTCTTCCACTTGCACCAATAAATCATTTAATTGATTTACTATTTCATCTAATTTCTTTCAAAAGGGCATCAAGATGGAATATCCTTCAAATTTGAATCTTCCCTCCAAAGGACTTGTCACTTCCAACAAAGCATTAAATGCTCTTACACATCTCTTACATGTCTCTTACACAAGTCAACTTGGCATTAACTCTCTTCTTTCATCCCCCCTAAACATGTCATTTCATCAAAATTCAAATTTGAAATTGGCACATTGACCAAAATATGCACAACCCTCATCCTCTCACATCTTGACAAGTGGCATATTGTCATTAGCTCATGAATGATCCCACATTCATCAAAATATCTCACTCTTCCAACCTTTAATCTATAAAAGCAAAGAATTTCAACAACACTACAACACAGTTGGATGCACAATCTTCGCATTTGCATCATCATCATGATCTTGGCATGTTTTGCTTATCAGGGATTGGGAAAGGGCTCTCTTTTCACATCAAGGAGCACCAATCCACTATGAGATAAGTTTGATTCATGTTATTGTGTGTCTTATTTAGTTTTCTTGTTTTCTTACTTAACATGATTCTATATTTCATAGGGATGCTTAGTTTGTTATAGATTTAGCTTGATCATGTTTGTCAAAGTCTAATCTATTGCAGATTCAACATCTACAGTAACTTACCTTCATAATTTTTAGTTCCTTTCTTCAATCTTCTCACAATATTTTTTTAATCTTCATCAAACTCATCAGTCTAATCAACATCATCATCTTTAATAATTTTATAGGCTTTGAAAGAATTTTCTCTTTTTGGAACATCTTTATCAAACTCTCTCCTTTCAAAGGTAGTAAGAGAACGAAACATTTCATCAACAAAGTACTACTCCAAGTCTTTAAACTCTTCAATCGTAGACACTTTATGATTTTTTATATTTTGGAAGAGACGTCAAAACCTTCTTCACAATTCCACTTTATTTTACTTATCCACCAAGATCAAAGATGCTAGAGATAACTTCTTATACTTGGAGCATATAACTTCCAATGTCTCATCATCTATCATTTTCAAAGTCTGAAATATACTTTTAAATACCTACATCTATTTTTTCTTTACTTTTGTATCACCTTCATAGATATTTCTAAGCTTTCTCTAGACATCTTTAGTAGAATTTCAATTCACCACCTTCAAAATCTTTGAATCAACCATTCCACATAAAAGAGCATTCTTAGCTTTAGCATAAGATTCATCTACTATGATTTCAGTTGGATCTATTGGAGGAGTAGCAAAATTAACATAACCATCCTTGGTTAATCACCAAACACCAAACCCTAAGGAGTTAAAGTATCCTTCCATTGTCAATTTCCAAAAAGCATAATTAGTCCCATCAAACCTAGGACCCTTGTATGAACCATCATGTACCATCTTGGACCTTTGCCTCAATTTGTTAAGCTTTTTCAAAGGAACGTGGATCTAATACTAATTGTTGGATAGACATAAAGATTGAGAAGGGGGTGAATTAGTATACACAAAAACATAAATACTTCTAGAACTTGATTTCTTCAGCTTAGTATAAACTCCAAACCCCCAAGAAAATTAGTAGTAAATGTGGATATAGCAGTTAAAGTCTTTAATCAATTCAACAATCCTCAACAATGAAAGATATATTAATCCTAACCTTAATGAGAATAGTAGCAATGATAAAAGAGACAACAACATACATCCACAAGATATATTAATCCTAACCTTAAAATATATATTTATCAAAATTAGAAAAAAAGATATGCATGCCCTAAAGATTCAAGTTATAAATACACACAAAAAAAATCAAGGAAAATAAATAAAAGTTACTATATAAGGGTTGACATCTCATGTAACTTCATTTTTAAGTATTTTATCAGTAACTAAATTATAGTGTTAATTTATAAAAAACTATATTCAAATTATTTTTTATTTTTTTCAAGAAAATACAAACATAAAAATATACTAAAAAATAAATATTTTATTAGTTTACATCATTTCAAAATTCAAAACTTATATATCACTTTTAGTGATTTGAGCTTAAAATTTGGATCACTGTTGGTCATTTCATTTATAAAAGTGTGACACAACTTTGTACTTTTACCTCATCGATAAGAGACTTATTAAACTTAATGATATTAATTTGTATGGCTTTGACAATGTTAATAGGAAACCACTAAGAATAATCACATTACCTATTGAGGTAGGGATTGTAGTGTTACCTACCCCTATACATATCATGGTAGGATCTCTTTCATACAATCTATTCCTAGGGAGACCATAGATTCATGCTATGAAAGGAGTCCCATCTACTTTTCACCATACAATGAAATTTAAATACATCATGATGGTAGGAATTTTTTTTTTTCACAATTCCTACTCATTTAATCTATTGAATGTAAACCAAGGGCTATCTGAAGCTATTTCAAGTAAGAGTTGGATTAGTTTTTGGGGGGTTTTGTTGGTTTTGGCTCGACTAGGAGTATTTCAAAGTTATTTTTGCTTGATCAAGAGTGTTTTATGTGCTATGCCTATTCAATAAAAATTGGTTCTATTTAATCCTCTTATTTCCTTATTTATTCTAAATAACCTTTAAAATGGAAGTAAAATAGAGAGGGTTTATTACAAGACAAATCGGATTATGAAAGAATGGAAGATTAATCTTATCTACTTTGTTGAATTCTAAGATCTATTTAAAATTGAACTAATTGCTTTAGAAATAAACTATTCCATTCCACACTTCACTAAATTGACAAGTAACTCTCCTTCTTTGCACATACTCCATTAAAATGATAATCTAGGATATTTTAGGTCTGTAAATGACTTTTAACTGAGAAATAAACCATGGAAAACATAAACAGTAAAATAAACTTTGATCTAAGATTTTCCCAACATACAAAAAATAAAATGATTCTAATATCTAAGATAGAATAGAAAACATAACATATAACTAAAAAATGAATTTTAACATCTATAGGATCAGCTTCCTTCTGAAAATGGATTGTTCTACTTTTGGAAAAATTGAGCATAAAGTTGAAATCAATTTCTTTATATTTCTATAGAATTTTCTCAGATAGGGACGAAGTACAAGGAAAATAATTCTAACTTAAAATAGAAAATGAAATTACATGAGAAGAATCAAAAACTCGATACAATCTAACATCCAACTGTGTTGGACCTGGATATAAATATCCATCTTTATTTCAAAAACAAAAGATAAGTTGGAAACTAATCTAATCCTAGTCTAAAAACATATCTTGGCACATGGGAACATAATTGGTGAGGATCCTTGTAACTTCCTTTAGTTGTATTGATTTCCATATTTTTGAACTCGATGTGCTTTGTTAGAGCTTTGGTTGTAGTTGGTAGAGTCTTCATTCAACATAATGAGTCAAAATGAGATCAACAGATAACAAATCCTTTAAGGATGAGTCACAAACAATCCAACCATTCATCACTTTTAAAAAGAAATAGTTATCATTTAGCTGATAAATAAATATCAACTCTAGTTGTATAATAAAGGTGCACATATCATAAAACATTTATAGGTTAATCACCACATTAATCATGCACTTAACAAAAATAAGCATTAATATTGACCATTCATAATCTAAGTATTAATACCTCATTAAGTTCATAAATGCATACATAAGGGAAAAGATTATGAGTTTTAAAGCCAAATTATAAATTATTAAAAAGGTATAAACTTAGTGATTATGAGGTATTTACTGGGACTCGTCACAAAAACAAGATATACACAGTTGAAGCAAATGAAAGAAGTTATAAATAATATGATCACAACACTCCCAGCTACCCTAATACTTTCATTCCAAAATCAAAAGTTGAACCTATGCAAGTTGATGCTAATCCTAATTGTCTTTCACCCACAATAAAACTTTTAGTAATAATTGGAAATCATTATATTTTATGCCTCATTTCAATAGAGAATCAAAAATATCACCCTCAAAGTCCAAAGATTCATATATAAATGATTCATTTTCAAACAAAAGTTCTAGTGATGATTGGGGTTCATTAGATCTTACACCCTCGTTTATGGGAGAGTATAAAATGTCAAAATATAAACCAAAACAACCTTGTGTTTCATTTGCTCAACTTGGTTCTATGTCAAAAACATAGCCCCATGGTGGTGATGTAGGCTATTTAACTCCCATCCCTCATGAGAGGATGATGCATAACTTTAAGAAACCTAAAAAGGATGTGTGTTCTCATGAAGAAGCCAATCCTTCTTAAAAGCATAAATCCCATTGATCTGAATTGAAAGATTTTTATGGTGTTGATGATAAACTCCCTCATAAACATGGATAGAATGAACAAACAAATCAAATCGATTTACCATACTCTTTCAAGAAAGATCTAGGTTTACCACCTCTATCTCCATTTCATCTAAGGACTTATCATTTAGTGTGTGTATGACATCTTGTACTATTGGTCAAGAGAGTGTCTTGTTGAGACTCCTCCAAGATCATTTGATATCCCTCCCTCCAGGAACATGAAATAATTTTTATTACATGAATTCATTTTGTGCATATAATAGAGTTCATCGTTATTCTACTATTGAATGTAAGGCTTTAAGTAGTAAAATTCAACATCTTAAAGATTGTGGTGCTCTCCCTTGTGTTGAAGTACCTAATTCCTCTAATTTATATTTATTTTTATTCTATTATGCTTCTCATCAATCATTTTGTCTCATACTTGTCTTGCACTAAGTGGGGGCAAGGGGGTTAGGTCAGCTATGTCCTCATATGTCACTTGTCATTGTCTCTTTTGGATAGTTGACTACCTTTCATGTATATATAAGAGCAAGCTTAGGATGTGGATGACATGCCTTAAGTTGGCTCAAATGTGATGTACTGAGTTATACATTTTGAGGGAAACCCCTTCCCTTTCCATGGTGCACTTACATTCGAGAACATATGACTCTACATAGGGATTTCCAAATAACCTCTCATTTCTTCTTCTACTTTAAAGAAATTGCTATAGCAATGGTGTTAGCAACCGCTTTAAATTTGGGGCATACATCGACACTCCTGTTTCACTATGTGATTTTCTTTATTCTTACGATGCGTCCCTTTCTTGGTGGTGTCATTGGGCTAGATATCCTCTGAGAGCATGATATTTCTTTGACTTGTCCTCTCTTGTAGATATTAGGCACAATGTTCCCTAGGAAGAGACTGTACATGGAATAAACAAAATCCATTTGAACATACCTTACACTATTTTGTATTTACAATAATCATTATATGGCTACCTTGCATAACACACATTGCTTGCTTGTGGCACCATCCTATTTGTTCATGAGTGTCAAGCATATGATTTTTTGCTTTCCTCATGGAGCTTGAAGATCATTATTATGTGGTTCCTTTTCAAACTTATCATGACGTATAGCTTTTGTATGGTTATCGTATGATGAGAAGCCTAAATGTGGGCATGAATTTCTCATTATATGATGAGAAGTCAATACAGAGACATGACTTTCTCACTAAACCACCCTTTGGATACTCACCCAATAGAAAACCTAAAATTTTGTTGCCTCAGAGTGAGCATGCACTTTTGGACAAACAACCTAGATCTAATCCACAACATGCAGGACAAATGGTCAAAGCTTGATCCACCTTTTTCTTTTTTCTTTTTTTTTATATATCCAACATTGCATGTTCGTGTATCTTGTTTTGTTGCATATCATACACCTTGTATGTGTCCTTTTGTGCTTATGTTGGTTTGACATAGGATCTTAGATCCTAGGGCCTTGGCCACCTCCTTTGATTTTTTCCATCCTATTTCATCCATATTGGTACACTTGGACCTATCTTGAATGTCTACTTTAGTGTGAGTTTGAAGCAAGTTCCTCCTCTCACTAAAGTGGGGGCTAAATGTGGCAATGGAAAATGTATCCCTCTACATTTTCATGGTTTTTTACTCCTTGTTAAATTGAGCCTAATGTTTCCTTGATTTAGAGTTGTAATGTGTTTCAAACATTCACATTAGGTCTCGGGCCCTTGTAAACTAAATTAATTTAATTATTCCTTATTTAGGGTGTTGTAAATTGTACATTTACACTTTCACACTAAACTAGGGCTTCATTAATAAATTGGGCTTCTTTATGCCTTAATTGGCCTAAGTTTCCATCTAGAAGCCTTAATCAATGCATCTTTTTGAGGATAATCCTGAAATATACCAACAAGCAATTATAATTCATGTGTATGACTTAGATTTAGTGATTTGGGACTCATATGCCATCTTCAGTGTATGAGTCCCACCTAAGTTTTGAGGCCCTGATCCTAATTTCACATAAATTTAAGCATTTCTTGATAAATGTGTCCCAAAGTTTAGCCTAATGGGACTCATACACCACTTTTGGCGTATGAGTCCCATGTGGCTTAAACCTTAATTAAATTTAGATTCTTGGTGAGATTTTATCTTCCTAGATCTGATGTCAGCTTGTAGTGTTGTAATTTAAGGAAATTTGGCATAAACAAGTATAAATACAAGGTTATTTCACTCATTTTCACCTAATAATTTCAAGAGAGCACTCCTGATAGAAATTTTATGATTACAAGACTTCAGAAGAGTATTCAAGGTAATATTTCTTCATCATTTGTTGCAGCAATTCAAGGTCCATTATCATGTAAAGGTTATTAAGTATCAAACATGTTGTTGATCAAGTGTTGTGATGTAGCATTGAAGATCAAAGATTAAACATTGATCTACATCTAATTCAAGATCAATATTTACATTCTACATAGCTAGTTCATGTTAGATTTCAGATTTATATTTCAAGACATCATTCAAGGTATCATTATTTCATCTTTCATGATTCATGTTCATGTTTCACTATTTCATCATATGGTTTGATTACCAAAATGAGGATTGACCAAGGAAAACCATCATTCCCTAAAAAAACAACACTTTTCTCTCTTTTTGTGATTATAGGTTTGTAGGTTGAAGAAAAAATGGATTTGAAGCCCTCAAAAGTGCCAAAATGACAATGTTGCAAAATTCATCAAAGTTGTAGTGAAAAGTTGGGTGATCCCACAAAGCTGGTTTACAATTTATGAGAGGAGCTGATTTTTGCTGAAATCACATATTTTGAGAAAATATAATGATTGAAGCCTTTAAAAGTTCCATTTTAAGGATTCCAATTGAAGAGGATTTGATCAATCCACCTTAGATCAAACCCCCTTGGATAGAACCTCGCTAGTTTCAAACCATACCTATAAATGAGTCTCCTTTACACCTATCAAAATGCTGATAAAAAATCACTTTTAATTTACCTTTTGGGGGATCAAATGAATTCATTTAAAATTTATTTGAAATTATTATGGTATTCCTCAAAATGAGTTATCCCACAAATATAATTTTAATATGTTTTGGTTTTATTATGTATGTGTTTTTTTAGTTTTATTAAACATAGGTTTTTCACCAAAAATCAAGCTCTTTGTTTTGCACATGTGGAAAAATAGAAAAATATCAAAATAATTTTTTTTAAAATATGTTCGTGCTGGGTATTGATGTCCTTGATCCATTAAAAAAAATAAAAATGAATTTCGATACATACATAAAAAGTTATGTTGTATACAGTCTGCCTATGTCTGAATTGCAATTGGTTTGACTTCGAAACTCTATTAAGAAAAAAATATTCAATAAAAAACTATGAGACCAAATGAAAGTGCTAGATATCATAGTTACAAATCTAAATTTGAAAAAACTAGAATTTTATCCTTCATACAAAACAAGTTATGTTGTATATGATGAGCGTCACTTTTTAAAAATGTTGTTTTCTGAAAAAAACTAGTTTTCGTGGGAGATGGAAAAAAAATGTAATCTTATTCCAAAAATTTTGAAAAAAATATTTTTAGAATCAACAGAAAAATTGTGATGAGACTCTAGTTTTCATCATCTTCAAATTCCTCATGGTTTAGCCGCTATAGGTGCCCGAATGTGAAGATTTAGTTAAAAATAATAATTTCAGTGTCCAGTTTGGCAAAAAATTGTAAACCACTATTGTGGGATCACCCAGTTGTCAAGACTCGTGGAAACTTAGATCTAGAGAGAGATATCCAACCTATTTGCATGAAACCAGTGGGAAAGTTCTTATTTAATCCATCTTCAAAGGCTCACAAAGTTTCACTTAAGAATTCTACTCCTCTAGGACATTTTGCGATAAAATAGGACTAATACGCTACTTTTGCATGTGAGTCCTAGAATACCTATTTTCAGAATTATTTTTGTATATCCTAATTTAGTAGTTCTAGATTTTGGTTTTGGCCCAAAAACCCTAGTCTGAGACTAAATTCCCCAGACTGGCGTATGAGTCCCAGTGGGCATCAAGCAACAAGATTTCAAGGTTTTGGAGCTATAATTGACCATATCTTTCCCCTAGATGCACCTTTGTTTATTCTAAAATTGTTACTCTATATTTCAATTTCATTTCTAGGTCATTTATTTAAGTCTTGCACATCATTTAGTTTTATCATTAGTTTTTTCATGTTACTTTTCTTTCCAAGCCCTAGCTTGGTGTTGAACCTCATTTTAGTCTCTAAACATACCCTACGACACCTTATTGGTAGATGTCTTTCCTTAAATTCATGCTTGGATTGAGGTCTCTAGACTTTCCTTGAGTGAAACTTGAAGGAAATTGATCTAGGTCCCTAAACACCTAGTTTTTGTTCAACCTCCTAAAAGGTGGAATACCTATTTCCATTGTTTCACACTTAAAAATGTTCAGTAATATGAAATTTAGTATTTTGAGTTTAGTTTCAAATATGTAATTTATTCTAATACCAATATGATACAAAATAATTTTTAATACTCATGTATAAAAACCACTTTTTAAAAGTCACTTTTTTAGGACCATACCATGCATGTGTATGGACACCATAATTTGACCTAAATAAATTTTTTTTTCTAATTCATTTTGTGGAAAGATGTGTACTATAATGAGTATTGATGAGGATTTTTTTTTTTTTTAAATCTCAATATTTTATTTCTATATTAATTTTCTATTGGCCCTAATTCCTAGTTTTTAAAACCCTTATGTACACACACCATAACTTGACCTAAAGTTATCATTTTTTGAATTTTATTTTTTTCATTGTGTAAAGAATTATTTATAAATTGATGCCATATAATTTTTTTAACAATAAAATTAATAAATTAAAATTAATGTAAAAATATATAAAAAAAGCTAACATTTCAATTTTATGGACCAGTTTCCCCATAAATTAATTAAAAAATATAAAAACTAATCCAATCATTGAAAAATTATATATTTAAAAACTAGACATTGTCATCTGCAATGGGTTTTAATTTCATAAAAACAATTGAAAAAACTTCATCAACTATATTGTTAAAGTTAGTTTTTTCTCTTAAAATTTTCATGACCTTGTACTTGCTAAGTATTGGGTTACTTTTCCTTGTCTTAGCCTAAATCTAAAAAAAAATCATGTATTGTAACTTTCAAACTTTTTGGAATGAGTACCCACTTTAAAATGGGTACCTATTCTAAAAAATGAATGGGTACTTGTTTTAGAGGTGAAAAATGACACTTTGCTTGAATGTGGACCCAACTTCTTATACTTACCTATATAAGGTTGAGGGTATAGGGTATAGGGATGAGGGTTGAGGGTTTGAGTTTTAGGATTCAAGGTATAGGGTTGAGGGTTGAGGGATAGTGTTTAGGGTTGAGGGTATAGGGTTAATGGTACAGGGATTAGGGTTTAGGATATTGGGTATAAGGTTGAATGTAGGGTTTAAGTTTTAAATATAGTGTTGAGGGTTGATAGATGATATTAAAGGTCTAGGGTAGAAGGTTGAGGGTATAGGGTATAGGGATGAGGTTTGCGGGTGTAGGGTTTATAGTTTAAGGTATACGATTAAGGGTTTAATGATAGTGTTAAGGATTGAGGGTATAAGGTTAAGTGTATAGGGTATAGATATTAGGGTTTAGGATATTGGGTATAGGGTTGAGGGTATTGGGTTTAGGGTTTAGGTTTTAAGTATAAGATTAATGGTTGAGGATTTCGGGTATAAGGTTAAGTTTATAGGGTATAGGGATTAAGGTTTAAGATATTGGGCATGGGATTTATGGTGTAAGGTTTAGGGTATAAGTTATAGGGTTAGGGGTTGAGAGTGAAGGGTTTATGGTTTAAGTATAGGGTTGAGGGATAATTTTTAGGGTTAAAGGTATAAGGTTGAGGGTATAAGGTATAGGGATGAGGGTTGATGGTGTAGGGTTTAGGGTTTAAGGTATAGGGTTGAGGGTTTAGGGATAGTGGTCAAGGTTGAGGGTATAGGCTTAAGTTTCTAGGGTATAGGGATTAGGATTTAGGATAGTGGGTATAGGGTTGAGGGTATTGGTTTTCGGGTTTTTGGGTATAGGTTTTAGGGTACATGGAATGTAGGATTTAGTTGAAGTATAAGGTTGAGGGTATATGGTATAGTGATTAGGGTTGAGGGTGTAGGGTTTACGGTTTAAGGCATAGGTTTGAACGTTGAAGGATATTTTTTAGGCTTGAGGGTATAGGGTTAAGTGTATAGGGTATTGTAGTGTAGAAAAATGTATCTCTTTACATTTTCACACTTGTTTGGGCCCTCCCTACTAAAATTGGGCTTCTTTATGCCTTATTTGGTAATATTTTGAATCCACAAGCTTTAATTAATGCATCATTCTAGGAATAATCTCAACACATATATCAAATGAATACTCATAATTTAATGATTTTGGATTCTATGGCTAAGATTTAGTGATTTGAGACTCATACACCACCTTGGGCATATGGGTCCCACCTAAGTTTTGAGGTTTGGATCTAGATTTTGCATAAAGCTAAACATTTCTTGAAATTTGTCTCTCTAGCTTAGCCTACTAGGACTCATACACTCCAACTAGCATATGTCTCCTACTTAGCATGCACCTAATTTTGAATTCAATTCTTGGCAGGATTTTATTCTCCTAGATCTGATGTCGGCTTGTAGTATTGTAATTTCAGGTAATTTGGCATAAACATGTATAAATTCAAGGTCATTTCACATATTTTCTCCTAGCAATTTTCATGAGCAAGTGTGTTCTAAGAATTCAAATATTCTAGCATTAAAGAGCATTCAAGAGTGATTATCAAGCATTTTGGAGCTTTATTCAAGAATCAAGCATCATGTCAAAGTCATCATGTATCATACTTGTTTTTGAGATAACATTTGTGATGAAGGTTCTTATTATTCCAGAAAACATTCATGTCAAGATCCATAATATTCAATCAAGAATCAAGATCCACATTCAAATTAGCCATTACTTACAAGATTGCATCCTTTTGTTCAAGGGTTGGATGAGTTGCAACATAGTATATTGTTCAATCATCATTCATTCTATTTGATTTCATTTCAAGGTTTGATTACCAAAATGGGGTTTGACCAAGGAAAACCCCTATCCACTAACAAAACAAAAAAATTCCCTGTATTTTATGTGTCAATTGCAAATTTAGGTTGAAGATCCATTGAAGAGAAAGATTGGAGAAATTTTTTCAAGTTGTCAAAGTTATCATCTATATTGCAAAATCACAGAATGTCATCCACAGGTTGCAATTCACTGTTTCAGATTTAAAAATTTGACAAGAAATAATCTACACGACAATATTAGAGGATATTAGAGTTTTAGATCAACCCTGATACTGGGACTAATCACCAGTCACTACTACATAAAACCCTGGTTTAAGACAAAATATTAATTTTGTCTTAAATATATTTTTAATTTTTTAATTGTCTTAAATTAAGACAATTAAAATTTTACTTTTTCTAAAACAATTTTTTTATTTCCCTCTTCTTTTTCATTTTCCCTCCTTCAATATTCGCCATGCATTTTAGAATGCATTTTTCTTTTCTTGAAGCTTCTTCCTTTCAATAATTTGCACAGTATCCAGAACAACTAGAATGAACAAACACATGAGAAGAATAAAAAACTAGGAACAGAAGAACAGAGGCACGACACCACGGGCACAGAGAACAGTGAACAACAGAGGAAGCACTACAAACAGTGGTTTTCCAATAGCGACAAGGGCTTTTTCATCAAAAATCAAAAGGGTGCGAAGCTCTGAGTAAGTCATGAGTCCAGGATCTTTGGAAAACGACAACAATAAAGCTTCTACGAAGGGCCTTTCAGCAACAGACCAGGTGTGCCCCACGTTTTTTTTTTTTTTCAGTTTCTTTTTTATCGATTCTCTATGTTTTGTTGCACAATTCCAATGTTTATAACCTTGAAAACAATAAACAATTCACAGCTCTCTACTCCTGAGATGAAACTAGAATGGGAATCCTGGGAAATGGTTAAAGCTCCTGTATGAAACCCAAATGCAAGGTTCCTTTTAGCACCTTGTTTGTAGGTGAGGCGAAAAGTTGGAAGAAGATGGGGAGATGGAAATCGACGGTTTGTCAATCTGGCAGGTGAAACTTTCACATTCTCCCCTGCATCTGTTCACAGGTTAAGTGATATAAAAACAATCAATATTGAAGAAAAAACTCCCTTCATTTTCTTGCTCACCCCCTAACAGTTGGCTAACACTACTTTAAAAGACCACTCTTTTGCAGTAAATCAAATGGTTTACCTGGTCTAGGCTTTGGCCTTAACCCGAAAGCTTTTCATTTTACTTGTTTTAATGCTTGCGCAATCGAGGGCATCGTTTATAGTCATAGCCATTCGACATCGCCCTGGTAAGTATCCATACTCTGTAAATAGTTTTCTACTTCTTAATTATTCGACCGTCTGTATAATTTCTCAAATTTTAAACATTTCATTTGTATTTCCTGTTGAAATTCTAGGTTTTGAAACCCTTCTACAATGCCCCCCAATGTAATCATGCTAGAATGATTTCCTTTAAATATTTATTAAATATTTGTATTTTCACACAAATACTTTCACAGTTTAATATATTTAGGGCCACGAACTATCTGGAATAGTTAACAAGAGTGTATTGTCTTCGCACTGTTAATGTTAAAACAATTTAACTAAAGGAGGTCCTTATAATTACAGATCTTTAGATTTAACAATCTTTAAACATGGAGGGAATGAGGTTGTAAAATCATTAAACTACTTTTATTCATTTATGTCCATGTACATAGTAGTTGTTAGTTGCGTTGGGTTATACTCATGAAATCAGGTTTTGAAGTTGGTATATGAATGGGAAATTTGATTTCAAGTGTAATATGTCATGGTGGAAGCAAATGTCAGAAAACATTGTTGTTTCTTTTATCCGAAGACTAATGAGGTAGCTCACTTGAAACGTCAGACAAAAGCTTCAATAGCTTCTACACAGTTAATGGAGGAAAACTTTGACAGTTGTGTAACTTGTCAAGATTTTCTACTAAATTATCAACTTCTTTTGTACTCTAAATAAGTATATCGTTGTGCTGTGACAGGGAAGTTCATGGAATGAATCAAAAGGAATTGGAATTATTCACTGTGTTATTTGAAACCAGATCTAGAATTGCTTGTTAAATGTATTCCTTTGTGTGAGATTAATCATCAGAATGTGACAACCACTTATTCCCTACTCAATAGTTATCCTTACCAGATATGTTTGATAATTGGCTCTGATTTCTTTGTTGTCTGGTTATTTTGTGAGTCAGAAAATGTTTCCCTTACTGCAAGTATGTTCACTCAGCAGCTTCTCTTTGTTTTTTTTTATGTTAAAAATGAAGTCATTTCTCATTTAAAAGGGTCTGGAAGTGTAAATTTCAATTGTTAATTCTTAAAGTCACTTTCATGACGTGTTCAAAATGTTTTGAATAATCATTTGTAAGTTGTAGACTACCATATGTGAGCAGAGCTCTTGTTAAAGTGTGCAATCTAATTTCCACAGGATCTTGCTTTTGGGTTTGAAATTATGGGGTTATACTAAAAGTTTTTTATTTATAATTTATGTTCTTTGAGTGGTCCTTATTTTGGAAATTTTCTTTACTGTCTGGCCTTTTTGTGAGTTGAGAAAATATTACCTTTACAATCAGGGAAGTATGTGTGTTCAACATGCTTCTCTATGTGTTTTTATGTTACGTTGAAATCATTTCTCATTGTAAAAGGGTCATGAAAGTATAAATTTCACTTTTCAATTCTTAAAGTCCCTTCTCTTGCTGTTCAAATTTTTTTAATAATAATTTGTATAATCTACCATCTTTGGCTTTACAAACCTCATGTTAAATTGTGTAATCTTCTTTGGATGATCCTTATCTTGGAAATTATATGAGTTCTTTGTTGTCTGGTTATTTTAGTGGTGATTGTGGTGCCCCTGCAAGTTGGTGGAGTCACAGCTGTTTGAGAATCATGTTCAAAATGTGTTTGTTGAAAAGGCTTTAAAAACTTTTAAACAAATGCAAATCAGCATCCTGCCTGCCTGCCCTCAAATTGGAGCTTTGGAATAGGGTTTGGACATCTATCAAAGCATAATTGAAAATAGATTTTTTTTCAGATGTAATAATAAGTGAGACTCCCAATCACCACAACCTTCACAAAAATACCAACATAGTGAACCTGACATAAACAAACACTACAGTTGGAAACAGAGAGTATGAAGAACATACTGTTGTTGACTACCGATAATGTAGCTTCAACCAATAAAATAGTTTCTAATTATCTTTAGATTAAAAAATGGAAATCATTTAAAAAAATCTCCAACATAGAGTTGTGTATAATAATGCTTTTGATATTATTAAATTCTTTTCTAAAACCATTTTAAATGTTTTTTAAATAAAAACAGGGGTGGTATGTTTGAGAGACCATCTTCCCACAAACAAATAGAGCTAGTATCTCTACTTTTGCAGCTATTTGCAATGCTTCAATATCCTTTTAGAAGCAGTTCTAGAATGTCAGGCAGGTATATATCCTTAAAGTATCAAGTTCTTATAATTGCAAAGAAGAATTCTCTCTAAAAAATTGATTCAAGTCCTCTATATGTGAAAAATTGCATAGCTTGCCATTTTTTTTGACAATAGTGCATCAATTACATGGGTGCAGATATGATTTTTTGTGACAATCAATGGTATGCATCCTAAACCCAGCACATAGTATCTCTGTACTTGACATTGAATTCCTCAATTTTAGACATAAAGGCCAAGTGATTAGTGATATATGTTGTAGGTTGTTAGCCCTGTATGTAAACATTTGTAGCAGCTTTACCTAATTAAAAAAAGAAACCTAAGCAGTATAAGGTGGATAGTAGAATGATGCCAAGTCTATTTGTTTAGTATATAAATATAAATTCTCTTTCTGGACTTACAACTTGGTCAGTGAATAGCAACATAGTATGGATCTATCTTTTTATGTCTGCAAATGCCATTTCTTCTACAGGGAACTCACACAATTCTATGAAGTAAGGAATGAGATTGTTACATGCAGTCAACGTTGTGCATTTTGTTGCTATCATTTTTTTAGTTGGGAATGCCTTTTGTAATTGGATTTTTTTTTCCTTTTTTCTTTTAATTTGGCTGATAGCTTCATAGTTTGTATCATCCACTTCATTGTTTAGCCAAAGAGAGGGTTGTTCTGATGGTCAACTCACACCTGGGGGATGGTGTATAGGGATAGGCAACAAAGATCCATGTCACATAAGAGGTGATCCAACAATCCTTAGACATAAGAAGGCTTACTGTTGAAACTGCTTGCTTCTGAAATCTTTCATGATAAGCAATGCAAGTAACCCCTCCACTAAAAAGCATTGCAAGAGTAGCATGCTTATCATGCTGGAAAGTTTCCTAATTCAGAAGAAACACAATTCTAGTTTTTGCTTGTTCAAAGGTTTACCCAGCTTATATCGATACAAAGAGAAAGTTATGGTTTTATTCAAGGTTGAAAATACATTTGAGTGTTGATGGCAACAACTTATTTTTGAAGTTGTAGCAACTGGGATTACAAATGAATATTTAATTTTGACTTGTACGAAAGAGAGATCAATAATGCTCTATATTTGTGGAAGTTGACTTCACGGTTGTAATAAGAGAAGAGGTATATTTCACAACTATTTTATCAACAGTTCTTATCCCAGCCCTTTCAATCTTGCAGACAGTTATACCAAACAATCATAATATCTAAATCTTTGAATTGATGCATTAAAATAAATGCATAGGATTTAAACAAAAATGATTAATGATATAAATGGGATTTATAAAGTGTTTTTACTAAAGAAAATATATATGCATCAAAGAAAACTTACAGAAAAAAAGAAGAAGATTAGATCTATGTAGATTGATCAAATTCAAGTAGTTGTTCAAGTTAGATCCAAAGTTGCACAACCATTCTATAAGTCATGGAAGTGGCACACAGTGGCATATAATAGGTTTCTTTACCTTGAGGCATTCATCTAGTCAATCCTAATACCTACATATTGACATATCACTTATCACTTATAGCCATTTGTTATAGCATATCTTATTTTCATTAGGCTTCTTCAGCCCAGCTTTTCCCATTTGGCAGGGACTCCAGCTGCAGCGCAACACTTGTTATACTAAGGAAGTGTTAAGTTGTTACAATATTAACATCTATGAACTTTTGTGTGTCAATGGGGTTTATTTTATGGGTAATTTTGGCATCAATTGAATGTTTTCATAAACACATATAGGTATACATCACTAGCCTACTGAATAATAAACGCCATAAACAATCTAAGGCACTTCTTGTGGGAAGTTTTATTGTGTTGATAAAATCTATCGTAACATCTCATCTCAATTGTTGTTAATATATCTTACATTCTGTTGCAATTATAATTTCTAATGTGTTCATTCTAGTGCTATATTTTCTCAACGGTGTACTTATTCTTGAGAAAGTTTATAGGTCCAAAACTTATATTTTTCCTCTTTTGCCTCTTTACATTGCTTTGAAAGATTCATTGTTGGAATGCTCGTTTTGAGATACTTTTGTTGCATATATAACTTTACCACTTTAATATGCAGGATATCTTTACAATTTCCAAACATAGGAGCTCTATGATCTTAATTATCCACAAGAGTCTATAGAAGCGCCTTTCAGAGTTGAAGGTGTGCAAATCTAGCGTAATCTCGCACTTTAGTTATAGTTTATCACCATATTTCATTGAAATCCAGTAAATTCTATTGATTATTTTATGTTTGATTAATCTCATTAAATTTTGAAGGTCTTTTTTGCCAATCGATTATTCTTCCAAATCAATTTGTCATTTAAAGCAGGAAATTCAATTTTCTTCAGAAAATGTGTACTATTTTTTTTAAAACATTATGAAAATAGAAGGTTCTGAATAATATTTATGATTGAACATTTCAAGATATTAAATATTTGCAAACGTTTCTCCACTCTTTAATAAATTCCCTTAATACTACAAAAGATTTATTCACAAAAATATTTTATTAGCCTTCAGGTTTACAATTATTTATATGTCACATGTTTCCAGTAATCAAAATGGTTGTTGACATCTTGTCTCATACACAATCTGATGGCCACATCATGGCACAGACAACATATGGTTTTGGTTTTGGCTGCATGATGAGACTGATTTTTTTCATGCAAATATCTGGTTAGAAAAAAAACTGATGGTTCCTTTCTTTGTACTAAATGTATTTGATTAACAGTTTTTTTGACAAATCAGCCAGTCAATATGAATAGGTTGAGACTTTGTGACCATAAGATATGAGGAGTTAACATTTGAATTTGCATATTGTGTTCTTAGGACGGTGTTATAGTTACTGGCTTAATTATTGCTGCTTTATCCTTGGTTGTAGTTAATGTAACTGGAAATCCAATTTATGATCCAGTTGGATCTATTTTAGTGGGATAGTTACTTGGAATGGTTTGTTTGCTCTACTTACACTTTTATCTTATTGTTTGTTTTATTAGAGCTTCATGGGAAGATGCATATACCCTTAGATGTTTAAATAATCGAATATATTTATATTTTCATTATTGTCATATCTGTATGAGGTGCCTTGAAAATTTTCCATATCTGTATCTGATCCTAAATCTGTATCCATTTCCATGCAACTATGGTCTGTTTTGCATCAAATTTATGCAAAATGTTCTTGGCTGGTTTAAATGCTAGTATGCTGTTAAGGAAGATCAATGTATTCTGATTAAAGTGTAAGACACTTATTGGATTAAATCATTGCGTAAGATAAAGTAAATATTGTACATACATATATGATATTTTTACTTATTTAGATTCCATTTCTATATTAAATTCCTTTCACTTTAGAATTCTTCAAGATCTTTTTGGCTTGCTTAAATGATAACTTGATAATAAGAAAGATTGATGTAATCTGATTAAAGTGTATGAAATTTCTTACATTAAATCATTGCAAATAATATATGAGTAATAAACAGATTCTAGCCTTTTTATTATGTATTGGAATTCCTTGATAAGTAATGTTTAGTGCAGGTGTGGAAGTTTATGCAATCTAACAAGATGAAGAAGTAGAACAAATATGTTTTGGTTCACTGCACCCACGATTTCAACCGTATTGGGTATATGATTGTGAATTATCTTGTTCGCATTAAAGGAATAACTGTCAAAGAGGTATTGTAGAGTTTTTTTTTAATAAATAGTTCATTGTTGAGATTTCCTTCTCTTCTGCTTTTGCATGTCTGTCATTTCATAGTCATATTCTTGGATGTTCAATTGGTCTCCTTTATACTTGTAGGTTGTGGAGGTCTTTGCTAGTGCAAGTCCTCCAGGAATTTACAAGCCAGATTATATTGATGTGTTGTTTAGGTTTTATAATGAAAGAAAACCAGAATCGGTGATTTGTCCTCGTACGCCAGAGTGGAAAAGCTCAGTTGTTGATCTTAATGGAAATGGAGTTGAGGATGAAGATGATGATGGCGACATCCTGGCTGCTTTGCAGGTACACATTATTTTCCTTGATTCCAGAACCAAGTTTTCTGGCGGTGTTCTAGATTACTGTGTTTTGAAGCCTTAATTTGCATGGAGGGGCATTGTTATGAGGCTCATTGAAGGACGGGGATAAATGCATTATTCAATAGCCAATATCTTCACGTAAGTACAACCCCTACACCCTTATCGTATTAGCATATCAATTGTTTCATGGGTCTTTTTCCCGATTGCTTATGCTAGGATAGAATACATATACAAAGTCTATTTTATGGCACCATAACTTATGTAATAAGGTGTATGTCAATATATAAATAGATATATAAATAAATAAATAAGAAACTAATAATATCATCGATTAAATGTCATTTACCAAGCCTATTGTATTGAAGGCTAGGTCAACGTAAAGAAAAACAAATAAAGAGAGATACACATTAAGGAAAGCAGGACAAAATGAGAAGAGAGGCGGCCAAAATTTTAAGATGTGGTCAGCCTGCAGCATGGCGCCCATGGGAAACTCATAACCCTGCTATTGATTTTTCCCTTATACCCTTGAAAGCAGGGTGTCCAACCCGACAGAAATGCATATTTTATTGGTCAATATAGGTCATGGAGAGGGGTTTATTTTGAAATGTTGGGAAAGTTTAGGGCATATTTTTTTTGGAAAGTAGAGGTAGAGAGGAGTGTGAGAAAGGAATTCTTTCTTTTTTGTAGTTGACTGAGGAAGGAGGATACTGCTTCAATTTTATCAGACACTATACAGACCCGAGACAACATACAAGTAGGAACCTACCTAAGTTGCAGCTATTCCTTTATGTTGTTATTTTCTATTCTTTGTTGCTCACCTAAGTTAGAATGTTAGATCTTTCTATGTCTCAGTTTGAGAGTTATTTTTTTAAAGGGCTATTCTAGAAGCCATTTTCAGGAGGTGTTTGTTATGGGTTATGTGTTGCTCATAAATTTAACTTGGTATTAGATGTCAATGTTGTCTGTGAACAACATTTAGGTTGCTATTTGCGGTATGCATGTTTATGGATTGTAATATTGACCTTAAGTGTCCTTTCAGGCCTTATGTTGCATTCGTTGTACACAATTTTGTCTTTCTTTACCTCTATAGTCGAGGTTCCAGGTGCCTACCCTATATGACAGTCTTCCATTTTGGTGGTAAACTGAAAGTCTTGCTATAAATGTTTACAGAGCCTATTATTTGTATCATTTAAGGATTTTATTTGCACTAAGAGGGTCTGGAAATATAGTTTTCTTACAGCTTACAAATGGGGAATGTACCATACTAGATTCTACCATCTTAATTGGACTTTCTATCCTATTGTGATGTGATTAGGCTTGAGGTTCAGCAATGTAAAACTGAAATTTGTAACTGTATTACTAATAACCCTTAATGTATCTTCTGAGATATTATGGAATTAATACACAAAAATTTATAAACAGGCTGTTAGGAATGTTAAAAAAAAAATTGAGTAGTAACCAGGGATGTTATTACATTTGTTGGATATTTCAGGCACCCAAAGACACGGGCATTCTTCTCCTTCTATGTCGTCATTTTTATCTCACATCCCTTAGACATCTTGAAATTTATTGGGTATCCCAGAGACGTAATATATTTCTGGCTGTTTACTGTTACCGTATTCTCTGAAGGTATATGCAGATGACATCTTTTGTCTTTACTTGGGTGCATACTGCTTTATGTGTGCTGCAACTGTGCAATCTCATTTAGGATTTTTCAGTGTGGACCTTAAACCTTTTGCATTCAATGGCATGTCATATGTTTTGCAGCCAATCAATTTGTTTACTCATCAATTATTTTCAATGATTTTACTGGTTGCAACACAAGCGGCATACCATTGGATGCAAAATATTGAAGGACCACAGAGAAAAAGCCTAGACAAGATTGTACAACTATAGTGTACAACACGAATTGATTGGCTCCCAGTCGAGTGACACAAAATTGGAGTCTTGGACACAAAATATTTAAGCACCACACAGAAGAATCCTGGACTAGATTGCAAAGGCCAAACCCAATACACAAAAATCAGAGAAAATAATGTGTAACAAATTCTTTGCAATCATCCCAGGTGCCTTCATCTCCATCTATTTGGCCTTCACCTTCTCAGCCTCCACTTGCTGATGTGCGCCCAAAATATCATGTGACCATCATAAGACCTGGATTTCAACCAGTTGTTCCAATCCTTCCTCATTTTGGTCAAATAAGAGCAAGTGCACCACTTCCTCCAACACCATCTACATTTGTTACGTTCCATCGGGGCCACCAATTCCTTCCCTTCCACCTCAAACACCTTCATTCAAGCCTGCAGTTTTTGTTCCTTCTCCACAACTTGGTAACCCATTGCAGCCCACTTTTTTAGTACCATCGAAAGTCTCTTATCTCTCAAACAACTGGCATTTCACCTTTAAAGCCTGGCTTCTTAAATGCATCAAAACAGATACCTACAAGACCTCTTGGTTTATTGTCCTCGGCAGCTATTCCATCCTTTGGTTCACCAGCAACACAAACCAACCCTTCCCTTCCACCACATCCAAGACCATAATCTAGCCCTGATGGCTTCCTCCCTTTTCCTCTAGGTCCTAATGTCCCCGACTTTCATCACCAAGGGGCACATGCATCAAATGCTTTCCAAAACCTGTCCACATCTAATATTTTTTTTTGACCAACTGGTGCCCCAGCACCTAGGGCTCCTTTAGCTGCTATCCCTTGCAATGTTCCCAACTAGTTTGGAGGATCTGCTTATGCACAACAACAGGGAAGCCCTGCAGTGTTTCCCAATATATTGATAGTTGCAGCAAATAATGCTAAACACAATCATATAAACAGTCCTCAGGTGCAACTTCCATCCAACCCTCAAGGTCAATTGTTCTTGATCAAATGCACGACTTTGGATATGGAGGACAGGGTGGCAAGACATTGCCTGCAATAAGAGAAGTTGGTAGCTGTCAAAGTTATGACCCATTCTCTCCCACATCAATACCTGCTAAACAATTACCTCTACAAAATGAGCAGATGACGAGCACAGTTGAAGCACAAGACAAGCAAGAGACAGATGCATAATATGAAAATCTAATGGAGTCATTCGGTGTTTGGTAGTTCTGCTATTCAAGAAAGAAAATTTGTTGTGCTAAAATCTATGTTAAGATGTGCCTATGCAGAGTTGTCATGGAAACAACACTCAACGATTCCTTTAATCTCAGGACTTCTTTGACTAGTGTCTTATTGTGAAGAGCTGAACATCAGATTTGAGTAATTGGTGTTGTTTTTGGTGCATCTTATTTGATTTCCTAATTTTTTTAATGAAAGGAAATTCATTAAAAAAAATAAAAATTCTTTGCAATTAAGAAAAGTTGTCAATTGCAAATACCTTAAGAGAATACAGTAACACAGTCACATGGCAACATATCAATCAAAAACCAAAATCAAAGTGGTACACATTGATATGCAGTAATGAAAATAAAAGAAGTCACCAGTATAAATCTACTTTTGAGCTTAACAAAACGGACAATATTTACAAGAACCTGTTACTGAATATCTATCTACATTCATCTCTACACAATATTTGAATATCCCAATGCAGACACCATCGATGTTGCCAGTGTTCTGTATTTAGTAGGAGACAAATATGGTACACATATTGAAGCTCTAAGATAAATTAAACAATAGACCACATTAAAACACAAAAGAATAGTAATGCATATAGTTTAATGGTGAGATATGTCAGAACCTAAAGACTCATCTATGTGTCTCTTTGAAACAACCCAATTCTGGAAACATCACCAAGTTTAAGGCCACTCGGAAGGCTAAAAGATTACTTTAGATATTGGACATTTGTAGATCGATGACAAAAATGTATCCATGCTTTGAATTAAAAATAATTTAAGTGGAGAAAATCCTGTACAAAAATATTCCAAGTCTTAGGCTCCCAGTGAAACTTTTCTTCCTCTTATAGCCCCAGGTTTCAAGAACATCCACAAATGGACCATCCTTTCCACATGGCTGGATGATAGTGCTCCTGATTTTCCTTCCACGCTGTGGCTGACTAAAATTGCAACAACCATTCCCACCATGAACCATCATTTTCAGAAATTTGAAACATCTAAACATTATTTCATGTCCACGCAGTGTCAAATTTTACTACATGGAGAAAACATGTATTAATACTTTCAATCAGAAAGACAAATGACAGACCAGCAATAAGATAATTATATAAATAACACAAAAGCAATACAACAGTTATATGTCTGCAATCTTGCTGAGAGAAAACATTATAAGATAATATAAGTGCAACACATTCATACTAACTTAGTGCTTGCACAATCTTTGCTTCATGTATTAATTATATTTATTTTGCATCATTCAAATTTCAAATTACAAGGAAGATCTTCTGGTATACAGTTATATAATTCGAATTATTTCTCTCTACATCTGACATCTTTAATAGACTATTTCCATAATCTTGCATTAACACTCAATCACTTATTATGAGGATTAGATACAAGCACCTTTCTAGAGTTGGATTTAATCACATTTTCTTTGTTTAGAACTCTAAAGCTTCTAAATGTGTTAGACATTCATACTTGTTAATTTATATTCTATATTATATGAATTAGAGTTATCTTATGTTCCCTATTGTATTATGCTAATTTATGTTTTTGGAATACAGGCCATCTCTAAAGTCATCTTTTCAACATCATCAAGGAGACAATGGGCAATTTAAAAATAAGGAAGCAAGTAATTGACTTGTGATAAAAGAGAATGGTTTTGTTTGGGGCAGTCTAGCTTATGAATGTGCCAAACATTAAGTCTTTTCATGAAGACTACCTTCTTTCTTTTTGTTCAGTTGTGAACCTAGATAGGACAATTCCACAAACAAGATAGTACTTGCATAGACAGTGAATGATCATCAAATGGCATGTCTATTGAAGGAGAGGGGCATCAGATTTGTGGATAATGCCAACTCAATCATTTGGAGGATCACAGAGAATAAAATGTGGCTGTTAGAAGCTCTTTGTTTCACATGGGCAGAGTTGTATAATGGAGAAATGACAGTTGAAGGCATTGTTCCAGTTTTTATCATAAGTCCACATGCATTTCCTCCTAGATAAACATTTGAATAGCTTTTGAATGTGTCTTATCAAATATAATTGTATCAAGTGGCAGTGTTGCTGATGCTGCACCTTTTAGTATTATCACCATTGAATCCATTATTGAGCAACTTCACAGTCATATTGCAGATTAGTGTTCTACCATAGTCACTGTGTTTTGAAGCCATAATTTGCATGGAGGGGCATTGTTATGAGGCTCATTGAAGGAATGGGATAAATGCATTATTCAATAGCCAATATCTTCATGTAAGTACAACCCCAATGGTAGCCTCTCTTTATGCAGACCAATTGTAAAGAAAAACACAGTCACAACATTCCTTGGGCTCATCATGTAAGTGGGATCACAAAAATAAGTTGCAGTGATTGTTGTAGTAATGGCAGGGGTAGTAGATTTGTTTGATGAAAGTTCTTTGGAGTTATAATTCGGAGTTTCATAGCTTTGTCTCATAGAAGCATGACTAAGCAAGTCAAAGGTCACAGTTTTATTCTTCAAAAGAGGGCAGTGATGAGTGAAAGTAGTTACAGTCATTATGATGCCTTTAGTGTGTGCAAATGTTATCTCCAGGGTGCAAATGCATGGTTTCCATTATCTTTGAGATACCAAGAATATGAAGGCAAAAAGGTGAATTTCTAACAGTGGCAAGATTTCTCAGATTTGAAACACTACTCAAGGGTCCTGATTTTTGGGGAATTTTGCACTGATTTTGGCAAGGGCGAAATTTAGAAATGAAATTAGAAACACATCTGTTGTTTGCAAAAACAGAGGAAAGTGTCCAGATTAGCAAGTCGGTTAATTCCTGTAGTTTGAAAGCTAATTTCAAGGTGTTTGCAGCAGTTTACCAAAATTAGCAGCCCTTTCTTCAAAGAAAGTTTCTGATTTGAGGATTTCATTTTATAAAGGCTTCTCTTAGGACTTTTATTTTTTAGTTATTTTCTTCTTTTTGCTCAGCAAAAAGCTTGTCTTGTAACTCTTTTCAAATAATATCATTGTAACAGCAACAAAACTCTTTTCAAAATCAATAAAATGGCTGCAGGGTTCTTTCTTAGTTCTCTTGTTTCATTTTTGCGAGGAGTGATTTGATGTAGAAATTGTGATTTCATATGAATCCTTTGTTGTCTCATTCATGCAATCTTGGAGTAGGAATCTCATGTTAAATGCAGGTCATATGATGTGTTGAGTTGTTTTGAGGGGATGTAGTTATGAAGAATCCGTTTTCCTTCTAGCGGACGACAATAATTTAGAAACATTGAATGTTAAAAACTACACTAAAAAATAATTTAAATTAAATTGTTTTTTTTTTTCAATACATTTTTTCATATTGTCTCTAGAGAGACAATAGTTAGGATTAAACAATTATTGTCTCTAAAGAGACAAAAAAAACTTTTGTTTCATATTGTCTTTAGAGAGACAATTTTTAAGACAATAACTTGAGACACTCGCTTAAAGACATTATTTAAGACAATAAGCAAGTTTTTTTTTGTCTCAAGTTAAGACAATTTACTCAAAAATTGGCTCAAAAATTGTCTTAAATCGCCCCTCTATGTAGTAGTGAGTTGTGGCACGAGTCCTAGTATACTAGATTTCAGACATTTTTAGTAGATCTTGATTTAGCAATTCTAAATTTCACTTCTGACCCAAAACCCTAACCTGGGACTAAATCACCCCTAATGGTATAATTCCATTCATTAGTAATTTTCTAGATGAGTTGAGCTAATCTATATAATTTTAAAAGTTAGATCTTAGATAAGGTTATCACCAAATTTTAATTGAGGAAGAAATATATTTCTAAGATAACATTTATGATTCATGAAGGCCATAATGAGTTTTTGATAATGCAACTTGGTCTGCTCAATGTACCATCTATATTTCAAAGTGATCCAAGCAATTTTCTCATTTAAATTATATAAAGAATCTTTGAAACCAAAATATAATATTAATCTTATAATATAAATTTTAAAAAAACCATCTAGCTTTAATCCTTGTTATGGTCTTTACTCATCATTATTGTAGAATTGTTGTTGTGTGTACAGCTTGACTTGCATATAGGTTATTTGAATTAAAATTAACAAAATTAACAATTAATCAACTACCATAATTAGAAAAAGTATGATAGTTACATCCAATATAGTTCATACTAGTTAAGTCTATAACAACTTCTTGTACCCAAAATGAAATTTTTGGCATTCTGCTTAAATTGAGCTAAACAATGTAAAAATGCCATCGAAAGTATGTTTTAGATCAAAACAAACATGAAGTCTTTGTGGGTTTTTGTCAAGTAACCTATGGTTAAAATTTTGAAAAAATGAAAATTAGGGTTTTACACCCCTATTTTTAAGGAAACCTTTAAAAATAGGACCTTCCCGGAAATGAATGAAAATAATTCTGATAGGGTTAATTGCCTTCACGATCATACTGATCAAGTCAGAATCATCAAAAAATATGTTTTACTTTGGTGGGTCTATTTCTATTTTTCAGGAACAAAGTTAGGAGCTTCGTAGCCATTAATGGCAGATTGGCCAGTCCCAGGTGTTGAAAGCTAAACTTCAAAAGCTTCAATGGAGAAGCCATGGCGGAAAAAGATGAAAATGATGTCATTCAACGAAGGAGATTCTCAAAACGGAAAAGGCCAAAATTTGGCTGTCTGGAAGGTGCATGTTTTGTCTACCAAGGCAAAACACAGTCTATAGTGGCTAAAAGCGCCCCTCTTGAAGAAAGGAGCCCGTGGATCTCAGAAGGCAAATCAAATCATTTGGCACCTCCAACTCAGTCATCCTCTTCACTTTCATGCTAGCTCGACAACGAAACAATCAGCAAGATCGTCTAATTCAGGGATCATTGACCAACCGTCAGCAAAGTATGGAGGATCCATTGACGACAAAGATGCCAAATCAGAGAGCTTCAAGGTAAAAGCGCCCCTACTGCCCAGGGGCGCCCCTCAGTTGCAGGCACCAGA
This sequence comes from Sequoiadendron giganteum, assembly GCA_007115665.2. Taxonomy (NCBI): domain Eukaryota; kingdom Viridiplantae; phylum Streptophyta; class Pinopsida; order Cupressales; family Cupressaceae; genus Sequoiadendron; species Sequoiadendron giganteum. The sequence goes on along the minus strand of CM021100.1, from coordinate 485,499,105 downwards.
TGAATCCATAAGCAATAGCTCTATACATGATATCTTTCCAGCTTCCTCCTAGCTGCGTGATCAATCTGACAGCAGGTTCACGAGACACGCAAAACGATCACGAGTTGAGGTCAAATAGAAAAAGCCAAAATTGAAGAATTGGAAAGACAAGCCAGAAAATGGCTAAGGCATGGCTAAAAGCGCCCCTCTTGAAGAAAGGTGCCCTTTCTTGAAGGCATCGAGATTTAGTCAGAATCTTTACTACCTCCCAGGATGATCTTCTCAGCTATGACCAGTATCGCCAACGAAACCATCAGCAAGAACTTCTGACAAATCAGTCATCTGATAGAGGAGGTCAAAGGCAAGCAGTTTACAGCATAAGTAAAACCAGTCAAAAGCTAAAAGCGCCCTTGCTAGACAGGGGTGCCCTTTAGTTTGAAAGACATAAACTCATTGTCATCAACTGAGAAGTCAGTCATCCAGTGCAGGACTGAGCTGGCTACCCGATGCATCATCAAGCAGAGTCATCTGACTCATCCATCAACAGGAACGCCAGCTCAAAGCACAAAGGGTCTAAAAAGGAAAAAACGAAGAATAGTCAATGAAAATTGACTAAGGCACAGCCAAAAGCGCCCCTCTTGAAGAAAGGCACCCTTCATTCTGGAGGTTCAAACACAACCCTTTGAGTTAATCTCTCCCAGGCATATCTCATCAGGTTGATCCCATATCAACAACGAATCCGTCAGCAACTGCTGAAGAGCAACTGAGCAGCCAGGATCGAAGATCAAATAGAGGCACTTCAGCCTGCAAAAATGATCATAAATCCAAAAAGGAAGCCTAAGAAAGTCAAAAACAAATGTTGACTTGAGTTAACAAATTTTGGAGGCAAAAAGAGGCCAAACACTCCACAATCAGTGGAAATCACCTTTTTGAACTCCAAATCAGGCTCAATCATGAGTTGGATGCCCAATTGATGCTTGCAACTCCAAATTGACATATCAAAGCATCTAGGCATTCATTATTCATTATTTCTTTGCAGGTTGAAGAGCTCAAGAACGAATATTTTTCTTCTCCAACATTTTTGAAGATCTGACAAAGGGGTTTTCACCGTTCTTCATATTTTTGAAGACCTGTTGCATAGAGTGATTATTTATCAGAGTTTGCATCAAAAGGCATAATTCTTCCAAAGTGGCAGTTTATAACTTCCAATCCATCTTCTGTCTAATTCCTCTACTTCTGTCTATATTTCTTTGCATGTCATAGGAAATGACAGATAATCATAGATTTGGCCAACTGGGTATGATCAACACAACTTTTTCAACAAAACCCACATGTTGGATTTTTCCAGAAAAAGTAGCCCTGCTGCCCCTATTTTTTAGGGTTTTTCAGAAAAGGTCATAATATTGAAAAATGGACAAACTGGGTTTGTTTAGCTTTGAAGCATGAACAAAACCAATGTGTTGGATTTTTCCGAGAAAAATCACTTTCTGGTGCCTCGCTGCCTCTATCACCAAAGGGCTCTTGCATGTCAAAGAAAAACTCGTTTTTCTGAATTTCTGAAGATCTAGGTTTGTTTAGAGAATTATTCTCAACAAAACCCATGTCTCAGAATATTTCGTAAAAATTACCCCCAGCAAGGCTATTTTTAGCAGTTTCAGAAAAAGTTGTCTGAACAACATCGTGTGCACAGTCAATCTTCAAGGTTTTCATAACACAGTTCTCCCAAGAAGAATACAAGACCAAAATGGTCTTACTCCATGATTTTCTGAAAACGACTAGCATCGATCTGCGTCAGGCACACCTAAAGGTCAATCTAGCCAGATTGACAAGCATAGAAACAAGTCCACAGGCTCCATAATGGTTTCACCTCGTATATCTGATCGCCTTCCAAGGCCAGTTTAGAGGATGGTAACCGTTGGAATTTTACACATGCAGCAAGTTCATGTGCATTTCTCACGGTTGGAATGATCGTGGTCAAACTTCGCGGTTTCATCATCAAGCTTCGCGGTTTCATCATACGACATTCTTCCATTGAGAAAGATCATGGAAAACGCCAAAGCTGCAAAAGAACGCGGAAGGTAGTCATTCCCAACACAGAGCTACCATCGGTTAATACTACACTACCTTCCGCATCAAAGTGGAAACACAGACAAAAAGAAAAGGAGTAACCCTCTTAAGGGAAGTAGAATAAAGGAGATGCATACATCAAGTTGCTGACAAGTGATAAGCTGACGATTGATAGGCATGTAACGGTCTTCGTATGAAGAAGTCAACGAATGAACAAAAGCATCGTTGACCAATGGTGATGAGGTGTCAAACAACTCAAGAAGGATGTCCTACCCTCCAAAGTAGCAATAACTACAACTGAAGTCAACTTAATGCCCCTTTCCAAGTTGACTCCAGATCTCCATAGATCATGCATGTCAAATCTCACTAATCTAGGATGTCTAATTGACTCCCACGATTTGTGGATCTCAGATCTCCTTTAAAGGTGGATGTCTATTTTGGAGACACATTTGTAAGTCAATTTCACTTTTAGTTAGGTGTTAGTCAACTGAGGTAGACTCCCAGTTTGACTTTTGTTTAGTTTCAGTTAACTGAAGTAGATTTCCAGTTAACTGCTTGCTCACCTACTTTTAGACATAGGAATAAATCTTGCTGATTGGCAAGAACTGTTTGTTAACTCAAGGAGATTTTAGGGTTGCCTACTCCTTTGAGTTTCTATAAATTAGAGCCTTAGGTTCTTTATTTGTTTAACCTTTATTTGCTAGCAAAATTGTTGCACCACTGTTGCCAGAGTTCGCTTGTTTATATCTATCACTCTTGGATGAGAGTTTGTTGGTTGATCGCAATTGTGCATGATTTCGTGCTTTTGCTGTCCCGACCTTTGTAATTCTCTGAAGAACCTTGAAGAAATAAATCAGATGGTGCAAGCTTGATTGATCTAATTATTTGAGTTATTCAATGTCTTGTTTTTAAATAGTGCATTGTTTCAATCTCCTCCTTGGACAGATGTCGTCGCCTCCTTGGATATTTTGTCATCGATCATTATCGTTTGATGTTGTTTAATGATCTCTCTTGCAGCCTAGACTTTGGATAGGTGTCGTCACCTCCTCAAGAATCCTGTTAGAAAGGCCATCATTCCTTGTTGTTTCTAGTGAGCTGCTTCCAAGTCTATACCTCGGATAGGGGTTCCTCCTCCTTGGCAAGTCTGAGATCCCGTTTACCGTAATGAGTGTTTGCTTGTATCGAGCCCTATCTTGGTATATATCTGAAGGTTTAGAGCCTCAGCCATATTCCATTGAGACGAAGGATTCAAGTGATCCAACCATACCATTTCACTCCTACGCCCTCATGCTCTGTTTATCTTGAGGAGGTAGGATAGTCTAAAAGTTAGTTAGTCGTAGTTAAGATCTACGAAAACCAGAGAAAAAGCTTAGCTACAGCGCATTGGTTTATGCACCCTTGTGTCCTGCCGCTGAGTAAAAAAGATAGGAAATCTTAGTACACCCCCTTTTTTATAGTATAAAATCAGCAAATAGAGATCTTCCTCTCTATAATCCGAAGAGCATGTACTAACACACTTACAATAGCTGTCTATTTCCAATAAGCACTCCAGAGGTGCTAATTGAAACACCAACAGTTTTCTAGCGCCCACCATGGGGTAATGAGGCATAAAACTTCAAGAAAAGCTTAAACGTTTTAATGACACGAAATGGGCATCTGGCGTCCTTGGGCACCAGTTGAACAACCTGATCTTGCTCCAGCAACTCTCCAACCAGATCTTACATTCATTGAAGGAGAGCAGACAGACATCATCAGTAGCTTGCGTACTTTCATCTTCAAAAAGAATACATCACCAGCTCAGTGGAGAGCCAAAACTATTACTCTGGACGAGGAAGAAAGAAAGGCAGACGTTGCAGCTGAGAGACCAGTGTTACCACCACCCGAGTGGCAATAAGCATTATGGCTCACCAAGTATACATACAAAGGAGAAATAATCCTTGACTTCAAGAAGACATCGGAGAGGCATCCGACGTGGAGAAAATCTTTGAAGAGGTTCGAGAATGATCCTCTGACATCCAATTGCATGATCCATACAAGAAGCAATGGATGGTAATAACAATCATGCTGGCGAGAGGCGTCGACCTTCATTACCTTGGGGTAATAACATTGAACCCTTGGCTTTTCAGGTAAATTATGAATTACCTAAAGGATCAAGGAAGCACTTTCCTCAAATTCATGGCAATGGGAGTCAAACACCTAGATGAACATTTTTCTGCATTCACAACGGCTTGCGCCATCTTGCATGTGCCACATGAAGACATCGCAGTACATCTCTTTGTCGAGACTCTTGTTGGGAATGCTGCGGATTGGTTCAGTCACCTAAAGCCAGGCATTATTACAAGTTGGGAATCTATGAGTGAGAAGTTTTAGGCGAGATTCAAGCCCGCTGAAAACAAACATTTGTTGTTTGCCCAACTTACAAATTTGAAGATGGAGCGCAATGAGCACATGAGGGAGTTTGTGGCAAGATTTGATCGTCTTGCTGCAAAACTTTCATTTACATTCGATCCATCATTGGAGATTCTGATAAGCTGTTTCATAAATGCTCTTCCATTAGAGATAGCCTTCTTCCTGAAGATGGCAAAAGGATCAGAGTTGAAGAGTGTGCAAGAACATGCCATCGAGTTGGAGTACAATATGATCACTTCCGGCTTGATGAAAGTAGACTATATCAGATCTCTAGTTCAACAATTGTACCAGCCAAAGAGAGACAATCTTCAGCCGTGGTTGCCAACACCTCCATCAAGACCAATGATTGAAGCTACACACAGCGCAGTATTTTGTTGTTTCCATGACACTAATGCACATACCGGATTCACGTGTCCTGAGAATTTGAGAATGACCCAAATCATGGGATATGCTGAATCTACTCCCAGTTCTAGTTTTGTACCAACAAGTTCGAACGTTGTTTTACCACAAACGAACAACTTCGATGGCGACTCCGCAATGGGATATTTTGAACCCCTTATTAATCAAGAAGAAGAAGACTACCGTCACTATTCTCTTGTGGTGAATCACGAAAATTTTTCAACGCCTGTGTCTACAAGTGTTCAACACTTTAAAGCACAAAAAGAAGAGGAAAAAAGACTAAGATCAATGAAAAGGGTGAAGAGGTGCTTTCCACTTCCAATCCCAGGTCCTCACAGAAGAACGCTATGCAAGTTGCTCAAGATCCTTCTTCAACAAATTTTGACATCATAGCTTCCATGATGAAAACCAAGGTACAAACCTCTCAATTGGAATATCTTCAAGATCATCCAGAACAACTAGATCAAATTCTCAAAGTTGTAAAGAAGCAAGCTATGCTCGAGTCATCTGTTCCAGCAAGAGCAAAGCCTGAAACGAATCCCAATAATTTTGTGACTTTGCCAGAGATAGAAACCAAAGATCAGAACGTTGTATGTTCTGAAAAGATACTGACAAAGGACGCAAGGTCATGGACAACACAGTTCAATGGAGGTTGTTCAATTACAGTTTCAGAAGAAGGGGAAGTGATCATCTCTCCTAAAGGACAATTGCACCCATATGTGCAATTGGAATTCACTGAAGCTGAGAAAGAGGTGCTTTTGTTAGGCCTCAAAGATGCCGAAGACATGGGAATAAAAATCCTATGTGTTAAAGGCGATCTTGAGCCGATCCATGAGCCAATTCAAGGATATTTTTAGATCAGCAAAGATCACCTACGACATTATAGAAATCAAGTTTGGAACTCGATTGATTGGTTTGAAGAGTTCAACATCCTAGGGATGAATGACAACAAAACTAATGTCTTAGGGGTATCAAATTTCCCATTTGCATCGTATTCTGACTTTTGTCAAAGTACTTTTGCTTGGATATACAAATACTTGAGAATCTTCATTCTAGAGGGATTGTCTCCTGTAATTCCCATCAGAAGAGAAGTAAAGCCTTTCAAGTAGAAGCAGCATCGATGGGAGGCTCTTTGCACTGCCATGAAGCAGGCAATACATGAAACATTTCGTCCCTTTGGGGATGGGATGAGTTCTTTTTAAAATAAATTTCTTTTTCTTTAATCTTATGTTGTTATGTTTTTCCCCGTTCCGTAAAGTATTGTCGTGTATTAGGTGTTTTCTTAGGAAGTCTTGTTTTAGGTGAATAATAGGTGAGCCCCATTAATGAAGGTGAACTTCAGGTTATTGTGTGAATTAGGAAATAATCCTGAATCCATTGCCCAACTAATAAAATTACTGGTCTACGAAACTTGAGATTCTCGGTTCTCCTATGCCATAGGTATCCGACATGGTCACGAGACAGAGCCTATGTTGTACCCAAAATGAAATTTTTGGCATTCTGCTTAAATTGAGCTAAACAATGTAAAAATGCCATCGAAAGTATGTTTTAGATCAAAACAAACATGAAGTCTTTGTGGGTTTTTGTCAAGGAACCTATGGTTAAAATTTTGAAAAAATGAAAATTAGGGTTTTATGCCCCTATTTTTAAAGAAACCCTTAAAAATAGGACCTTCCCGGAAATGAATGAAAATAATTCTAATAGGGTTAATTGCCTTCACAATCACACTGATCAAGTCAGAATCATCAAAAAATATGTTATAATCTAGTGGGTCTATTTCTATTTTTCAAGAACAAAGTTAGGAGATCCTCAGCCATTAATGGTAGATTGGCCAGTACCAGGTGCTGAAAGCTAAACTTCAAAAGCTTCAATGGAGAAGCCATGGTGGAAAAAGATGAAAATGATGTCATTCAACGAAGGAGATTCTCAAAACGGAAAAGGCCAAAATTTGGCTAAGTTTGGAAGGTGCATGTTTTGTCTACCAAGGCAAAACACAGTTTACAGTGGCTAAAAGTGCCCCTCTTGAAGAAAGGCGCCCTTGGATCTTAGAGGGAAAATCAAATCATTTGACACCTCCAACTCAGTCATCCTCTTCACTTTCATGCTAGCTCGACAATGAAACAATCAGTAAGATCGTCTAATTCAGGGATCATTGACCAACCGTCAGCAAAGTATGGAGGATCCATTGACGACAGAGATGCCAAATCAGAGAGCTTCAAGGTAAAAGCGCCCCTACTGCCCAGGGGCGCCCCTCAATTGTAGGCACCAGATGAATCCATAAGCAATAGCTCTATACATGATATCTTTCCAGCTTCCTCCCAATTGCGTGATCAATCTGACAGCAGGTTCACGAGACACGCCAAACGATCACGAGTTGAGGTCAAACAGAAAAAGCCAAAATTGAAGAACTGGAGAGACAAGCCAGAAAATGGCTAAGGCATGGCTAAAAGCACCCCTCTTGAAGAAAGGTGCCCTTTCTTGAAGGCATCGAGATTCAGTCAGAATCTTTACTACCTCCCAGGATGATCTTCTTAGTTGTGACATGTGTCGCCAATGAAACCATCAACAAGAACTTCTGACAAATTAGTCATCTGATAGAGGAGGTCAAAGGCAAGCAGTTCATAGCATAAGTAAAACCAGTCAAAAGCTAAAAGAGCCCTTGCTGGACAGGGGTGCCCTTTAGTTTGAAAGACATAAACTCATTGTCATCAATTGAGAAGTCAGTCATCCAGTGCAGGATTGAGCTAGCTACCCGATGCATCATCAAGCAGAGTCATCCGACTCATCCATCAATAGGAATGCTAGATCAAAGCACAGAGGGTCTAAAAAGGCAAAAATGAAGAACAATTAATGAAAATTGACTAAGGCACAGCCAAAAGCGCCCCTCTTGAAGAAAGGCGCCCTTCATTCTGGAGGTCCAAACTCAGCCTTCTGAGTTAATCTCTCCCAGGCATATCTCATCAGGCTGATCCTATATCAACAACAAATCTGTCAGCAATTGTCGAAGAGCAACTGAGCAGCCAGGATCGAAGATCAAACAGAGGCACTTCAGCCTGCAAAAATGATCAAAAATCCAAAAAGGAAGCCTAAGAAAGTCAAAAACAAATGTTGACTTGAGTTAACAAATTTTGGAGGCAAAAAGAGGTCAAACACTCCACAATCAATGGAAATCACCTTTTTGAACTCCAAATCAGGCTCAATCATGAGTTGGATGCCCAATCGATGCTTGCAACTCCAAATTGACATATCAAAGCATCTAGGCATTCATTATTCATTATTTCTTTGCAGGTTGAGGAGCTCAAGAACGAATATTTTTCTTCTCCAACATTTTGGAAGATCTAACAGAGGGGTTTTCACTATTCTTCATATTTTTGAAGATCTGTTGCATAGAGGGATTATTTATCAAAGTTTGCATCAAAAGGAATGATTCTTCCAAAGTGGCAGTTTATAACTTCCAATCCATCTTTTGTCTACTTCCTCTATTTTTGTCTATATTTCTTTGCATGTCACAGGAAATGATAGATAATCACGGATCTAGCCAACTAGGTATGATCAACAGAGCTTTTTCAACAAAACCCACATGTTGGATTTTTCCAGAAAAAGTAGCCTTGCTACCCCTATTTTTTAGGGTTTTTCAGAAAAGGTCATAATATTGAAAAACGGACAAACCAGGTTTGTTTAGCTTTGAAGCATGAACAAAACCCATGTGTTGGATTTTTTCGAGAAAAATCACTTTCTAGTGCCTTGCTACCTCTGCCACCAAAGGGCTCTTGCATGTCAAAGAAAAACTCATTTTTCTGAATTTCTGACGATTTGGGTTTGTTTAGAGAATTATTCTCAACAAAATCCATGTCTCAGAATATTTCGTAAAAATTACCCCCAGCAAGGCTATTTTTAGCAATTCCAGAAAAAGTTGTCCAAACAACATCGTGTGCATAGTCAATCTTCAAGGTTTTCAGAACACAGTTCTCCCAAGACGAATACAAGACCAAAATGGTCTTACTCCATGATTTTCTGAAAACGACTAGCATTGATCTGCGTCAGGCACACCCAGAGGTCAATCTAGCCAGATTGACAAGCATAGAAACAAGTCCACAGGTTCCATAATGGTTTCACCTTGTATATCTGATCGCCTTCCAAGGCCAGTTTAAAGGATGGTAACCGTTGGAATTTTACACATGCAGCAAGTTCATGTGCATTTCTCATGGTTGGAATGATCATGGTCAAACTTTGCGGTTTCATCATCAAGCTTCACGGTTTCATCATACAACATTCTTCCATTGAGAAAGATCAAGGAAAACGTCAAAGCTGCAAAAGAACACGGAAGGTAGTCATTCCCAACACAGAGCCGCCATCAGTTAATACTACACTACCTTCCACGTCAAAGTGGAAACACAGACAAAAAGAAAAGGAGTAACCCTCTTAAGGGAAGTAGAATAAAGGAGATGCATACATCAAGTTGCTGACAAGTGATAAGATGACAATTGACAGGCATGTAACGGTCTTCGTATGAAGAAGTCAATGAATGAACAAAAGCACCATTGACCAATGGTGATGAGGTGTCAAACAATTCGAGAAGGACGTCCTACCCTCCAAAGTAGCAATAAATACAACTGAAGTCAACTTGATGCCCCTTTCCAAGTTGACTCCAGATCTCCACAGATCATGCATGTCAAATCCCACTAATCTAGGATTTCTAATTGACTCCCACGATTTGTGGATCTCAGATCTCCTTTAAAGGTGGATGTCTATTTTGGAGACACATTTGTAAGTCAATTTCACTTTTAGTTAGGTGTCAGTCAACTGAGGTAGACTCCTAGTTTGACTTTTGTTTAGTTTCAGTTAATTGAAGTAGATTTCCAGTTAACTGCTTGCTCACCTACTTTTAGACATAGGAATAAATCTTGCTGATTGGCAAGAACTGTTTGTTAACTCAAGGAGATTTTAGGGTTGCCTACTCCTTTGAGTTTCTATAAATAAGAGCCTTAGGTTCTTTATTTGTTTAACCTTTATTTGCTAGCAAAATTGTTGCGCCACTGTTGCCAGAGTTCGCTTGTTTATATCTGTTCACTCTTGGATGAGAGTTCGTTGGTTGATCGTAATTGTGCATGATTTCATGCCTTTGCTGTCTCGACCTTTGTAATTCTTTGAAGAACCTTGAAGAAATAAATTAGATGGTGGAAGCTTGATTGATCTAATTATTTGAGTTATTCAAAATCTTGTTTTTAAATAGTGCATTGTTTCATTCTCCTCCTTGGACAGGTGTCGTTGCCTCCTTGGATATTTTGTCATCAATCATTATCGTTTGATGTTGTTTAATGATCTCTCTTGTAGCCTAGACTTTGGATAGGTGTCGTCACCTCCTCAAGAATCCTGTTAGAAAGGCCATCGTTCCTTGTTGTTTCTAGTGAGCTGCTTCCAAGCCTATACCTCGGATAGGGGTTCCTCCTCCTTAGCAAGTCTCAGATCCAGTTTACTGTAATGAGTGTTTGCTTGTATCGAACCCTATCTTGGTATATATCCGAAGGTTCAGAGGCTCGGCCATATTCCATTGAGACGAAGGATTCAAGTGATCCAACCATACCATTTCGCTCCTACGCCCTCATGCTCTGTTTATCTTGAGGAGGTAGGATAGTCTAGAAGTTAGTTAGTCGTAGTTAAGATCTGTAGAAACCAGAGAAAAAGCTTAGCTATGACGCATTGGTTTATGCACCCTTGTGTCCTGTCGCTGAGTAAAAAAGATAGGAAATCTTAGTACACCCCTTTTTTACAGTATAAAGGCAGCAAAGAGAGATCTTCCTCTCTATAATCCGAAGAGCATGTACTAACACACTTGCAATAGCTGTCTGTTTCCAATAAGCACTCCAAAGGTGCTAATTGAAATGCCAACACAACTGTAGGTCAAATGAACACATTGTAATCAATAAATCATCATCATTATAACTATGATACCTTTGTAGAAAATTTGGAGCCTTATTATAGGTTCCTTGATTTTTTCCCTAAATATTTTTTTGAGTCAAAATGGGGAATTCTAGGGTATTACAACCATTAATAGACGTCCAGAAATATCACTACTATTGATTGAATCACATCGACATTTTTTTTTTTTATTGCACCACGATCTTATCCACCTATTTTTAAAAATTATTTGTCAATTACATTTAATTATTAAATATTCAAAACATGACAAGTGCACATACCAAAAAGATTTATTTTTTTAATAGTACACATCGAATGTACTCATCCCTAGGTCATTCTATCATTCAATCACACTGCAACAAAAGGAGGACAAGATATTCACATGTTCTATCTCCAACACTTTTTTTCATTCTCATATATCAACTACTTGTTTTTCAACATTAGTACCATCCACCTTCATTCTTACTTTTATTGTATGCTGATGACTCAATCTCAAGGCTTGACTAATTTGCAAAGAATTATTAAACATGAATCCTTTCATAACATGCCCCACATTGCTCTTTAGCATTTCTCATATTTTGTTGCTTCAAATAACACCAAACACACACTTTTTGTAGGTATCAAAGAATTAATGTATTCCTAACATGATTTCTTATATATATATATCACTTTTCTAGAAATATTGAATTTCTATTAGAAATATGCTTTATACACATAAATTCTCCATATTCAAATCTCTCTACTTTAGATCCACAATCTAACATTAGATTTCAAAGATGAATCATATATTACAATGTATAATAAGATAAAATTCACAATATAAAATACTAAAATTCTTTCCTTCTCACTTCACCACAATATCACCTTCAATTAAATCACATCGTATCATTCTAACATCCTATACCTAAAATCACTTATAGTTAATTGTTTCTATTGGTTTAAGAGCCTTTTATTACCTTTCAATTATATATTTATTTACACTTGTCAATCCGATATAAGTCTAATATAAGAAAATATAATATAAATTACAAATTTATGTTTAGGGTGTTAAAGTCATTTAGATAGTATACGTCAAGAGTAGTTATATATCTCTACACCAATTTCGATTCAATGATCTTAGAAAAATTATGACAAAAGATTGTTAACTAAACGTGTCAGCATGCTAACACTGTTTCCAACTTTAGGTAAGATGATAACATTACAATTTGGTGGTATCGTATTGCATTTTACTATAGTAAGGGAGAAGAGGACTATATATGGACAAGAGAACTCAACAAAATATCTGTGTCACACAATCTTTACACCACTCAAGTAAATGGGTAAATATATGTCACATATGTAACTTCGAGATCAAAAAATTTACCGTCAAAAATTCATTGTAAAAAAAATTTATGATCATGACAAATTCATCGTCGTGAAAAATTCATCATCAATCGCGAAAAATTTATCCCATTAATATTTTTGATATATATTTCTAAGACTTTAAATTTTCAAATTTGACTCATACCATTCTACATACATGCTGATGTCACAAGAATGCTGAACTAGAAATCATTCAATCCTTTCAAAGTAAGTTCACATTGTGAAACACGAAGGAACAGCTGGCATTGATATGATATATAGTGATGTTGGATGATGCTCTTCCATACGTTTCTAGTCCTGCAAAAAATTTGTGTCGCTCCACCAGTTCTTACAGTCATACACAGAACAAAAGGCCTGCAAACAAGTGAGAAGCAAAAGTATGCCAGTAGCCAAAACAGTCAGAAACTGCCATGAACCAAATATGTATTTGTTCATATACTCCATCACAGCAACGCTCCATCTCGTGTTATAATGCTTGTTGACGCCCATTATAACTTGGTCTAGATACTTAACTTTTGTCAATTTCACACATTTACCCATGCCGTTCCATAGGCTCACCACTTTCCCCTCGTTTGCTAGGTGATTGCAAATGATGTTGGTGTTTACCAGCAGTCGAACATCTTCATCTTTGTCGATGATGCCATTCATGAAATCTGTGTAGCGAGTGAAGTTCAGCGCACCAGGCGCAACCGAAGCTTCGAAGGCCACTAGATTTCTGAGAATGACTTCCGAATTGGCATCCAGCTTCACTTTCGGAAGATAAAGAGTGGCAGTCGTTGGGTCGAACCGAATTGTGGTGAGGTCTCCGTTAGTTGGAAGGAATTTTACACCAGCTGACGATAAATCGGAGACCGAGGGAATCGCCAGTTCGTCCCGTGTGGGAGGAGTTTCCACAGAGGAGGATGCTTTGTCACCATCATCTTCATCTTTGTCGGTGACCGAGGAGCCGAAGAGAATAGTTAAAGGTCCCTTAAACGCGCGCAGGATTGGCATATCTCCAAGAACGGAAAGAAGGCACTGGGGCAACTTAGCCAAAAACTTCACGGCTCTCAATTTAAATAAACAGCGAGGAAGTGCCATGAGACGTCGAATAGGGCCGATGTTTAGCAAGGAAACAACTTTCCATCCTACATCTAGAGCCCGTGTAACGTACGTTGTGTCCGGTAACTCCTCCTTTTCCTCCTTATTCGCCTTTGCATCGGCATCATCTATCGCCGTTGCAGGGACAATTGAGTAATAGAGCACCTCCAGTATGTGACCCCGATCTTTTATACACAGCCTTGAACTCTCAGGCATCTTGAACATAAACGGCGACAGTTCTTCACACACAAGACAAAATGGACTGGAGAGCCTTTGTTCCGCCTTGTCTTGAGAACACAACTGCATCTCCAGGAGCTTCTACTAGAGGAACAACGGTACCTGATTCTCCAGCATCATCAGATCTCTCATGATTGCATTGTGGGTGGCGCTCCTGCTAGATGCATCTAAAACTCTTCCTAGTTGCTTCACATCATCGGACACATGTGATGAAGCCTGGTCCACCTATTTGACGTAGAATTGTAAGCACTCCAACACGAAGGAGGCGCCTAAAGCCATGAGCCATGCCAAGGCTTCCTCCGTGTAGTTCAGATATTTGTGATAGCACCCCCTGATCCATCTCTCGTCCTTCTTCATCTTGCCGACTACAGATTCGAATGTAAAGTCCCCGACAATCCTCTTTTGAAATCTTCGAGTAGCAGCCACTTTATATCTCTCCATTTCTAACAGATCTGATCTCCATTGGTGATATGGTTCGATGGAGACACATTGTGGTATATATATTTCCGCCTTCACTGCCAACAACTCCTTGGGCACACCGAACATGGATACGCAAAACTCCTTTTCTTCTTCTTGTTCACCATTAATCTAAAAGTCCTCCTTGATTTGAACCACCTAGTGATCCTGATCAATATTTACTTCAACTATAGTTTTAAATTCCATGCTTAATCCTATTCGAGAATGAGAGATCATAGATACCAAATAGACACACAGCAGGCAAGCAAGGGCTGGGAAGTATGTGAAACAATGCGGCAGAGGGTCCTATATTTAGTGATGAGCGAAAGTAAGACAAATTAGACTGAAATTTCTATACCTCATTGTTGGGTGGTGAAGCCCAACCGTTACTGTTACTCTACCACCGTCTCCACTTCCATCATTATTATGATTCCTTGCTATTCTTGGCTGGCGGTTGGTTGAGTGGTGTCAGAATAATAATTATATTGTAACAGCTGAAGGTGTATAAAAGTCATGCTACTGTGTATTGTAGATATAACTGATAATAATAGATATTCCTCTGCTTCGTGTGTGGATGTAGTCTTATTGAAGGTGAACCACGTTATATTGTTTTGTCTCTCTGTATTATTTTATTTCTGTTTCTGGTTATTATTTTTATCTTTTTCATCTCTGCTCTTTATAGTCAACAATTGGTATCAGAGCTCTGGTTGAGAAGCTCGGAGAAGCAACTCAGTGGTGAAACTGGTTGGGAATCTTGAAGAATTCCCAGAAGAATGGACGGAGCAGATATGGAAGAGAATCCCAACTGGGATGATTGGGTTCAAGCTCTCATGTCTATGTGCCATGGCCATGAAGAGAGTCATGATGAAGAGGGAGCTATTCATCAGATGTTTTTGGATGAATTAAATGATGAAGCCCATTTGAGGAGTTTCTTGGCATGATGGAATCTGGCAGTGACATGGAGCAGATGCAAGAAATGAAAATTGTTGTGGCTCAATCCGGAGAAGACAAAAAGATCAAATAAATTTTTTATTTTGCTGATAATGAAGTTTCTCTTTTCAAAATGCAGCTAGAGGTAAGAAAAAAGGTTAGATTTAATTTGGCAGCTTCTGTTTGTTTGGCTGCTCTTGCCACAGACAGAATGGAGAAGGAGCACAAAAAGAATTTCATGAAACGCAAGGTGAGAAATTATGGTTTTAATTCCACAGCTAAGAAGTTAAAAGTATTTTGTGAGGAAACAACTGTTGCTGTTACATGTGGAATTTTACCAATGGATATAGATGAAGCTCCTGCCTGTTTGGCTGCTGGGTACAATGGAAAAGAATCCATCACAGATGATTGTGCGAATGTTGCAAAAGATAGTGCTGAGCTTGATGATGTTGGCTTTGCCAAGGCTTTGGACGAGACTGCGTTCTTTGAGCATAATGATGCCCAGAATGGTGGAGCTGTGGACATGGAGACTGTTGTTGCAGGGGAGGAGAAATCCCAGGCGACTTTGCACTACAAGGAACGGCTCCACGAGGCCTTAGTGGAGGAAATCCGTTTGACGGACACTGTGATGGCGACAGAGTGGACGTCTGTGAACGAGGGACACCCAGATAAGCTCTGCGATCAAATTTATGATGAAGTCTTGGATGCGTGCCTCGAGCAAGATCCTGAAAGCAAAGGCTGTGGTAGCCAAAAATTGAAAGGCAAAGAATGCTGTGCTATAGGCAATAGAGATCTTGTTAATGCCGGGGGCGGTTTATCTCTCCAGTCCGAGAGGAGGAGGAGATTTGAAATGGGGTTGCTCGGCTGGACTTTCTTCAGCGATGAGCCTGCTCCATCGACTGATTACCCTTCTGTTTCTGATAATTTGAATGCACATAATGGAGGGTTTGGGCGTGGATTCGGGCACAGCGACAAAGGTTTTTCTTCCGTCATTCAGCGAGCAGTTCGTTCTGTAGCTGCTCAATCATACTATCTTTCATCGCAAGTTATATCAAAAGAAGAATCCATGTGGAATAAAAGAGTTCGAAGTTTCGGGACTGCTGCAAATGCTTTGGAAGAATTTATAAAACCATTAGTTGAATTGAAGTATACACTGCTTCTAATCAATGGCTAGTTTGTTCATGCAGCCTCTCGAAAAACATTTTCAACAATTGACCCTAGAACAGGGGATTTGATTACTCATGTTGTTGGAGGTGATTCCGAAGATGTGGAAAGAGCTGTAAAAGCTGCTAGAAAAGTGTTTGATGAATTAGGGGTCCTTGGGGAGGCTTTGAAACTCCTGGAGCAAATGCCCACAAGGGAGACGCCTGTTGCTATCGTCTCGTGGAATGCTGTGACTGCGGAAATTGATGATGCAAAAGAGAGAACAGAAAAAGCTTCTGAGATAGTCGATTTGGAGAAGAATAACCGTGTGAGTTTGGAAGAGGGCAGTAAGGGTAAAGATCCCACTGCGGATTGCAAAATCACGGATTTCTCAAGGGATGAAGAGGATGAGATGAGCCTTTGGGAGGGCTGTTTTGATCTTTATTTGAGAACTGGAAAATTTAGTGAAGCTAAGAGCCACTGTGAAAATACTGCATATCGAGAACCAGTAGTTCCATATCGGGGTCGAGACCCAGTAGCGAAGGTAGCAGAGCCCGTTTGACCATACACAAACATCTGTTATGATAGAGAATATAGGAGTAGTAACACCGCGCGAATGGAGCGGAAGCAGGCCTACGTGTACATCTATACACAGCTTCAAACAAGAGGGGTTCTGCCTATGGATCAAGAGCTATTAATGCCGAAAGGTGGGGTTGCGGTGGGCCCGTTACAGGTCCAATTGTTGATTAAGCAGTATCCCTTCCAGCATCCTCACTTGTTCCAATTGATCCAGTCAAAGAAGAAGTTGATCGAGTGAAAGCACCAGTTGGAGTACCAGTTGAACCTATTGAAGCAGCAGTTTCACCCGTTGATTCAGAACCAGCAACGGTGAAAGCAACACCATTTGATCCTGTCTGAGCAAAAGCACTTGCATTTGACCGAGTCTCACTACCAACAGCATCAGTGCCCGTTTCACTATCAGTTTAAGCCGTTGACCTGTTTCAGTGAATGATGCCAGTGACTCATTAGTTTCATCGGTTGAAGCACCCGTGGAAGATCCTAGGCTTCTCCCATATCCCACCGGGGCAACATCCCAAACTGTTCGAAAGTAATAGCCCCGCCACCATCTCGTTTCAACTGCCTACTAGTCAATCGTTCTCTCACTGCCTCAGATATACGATAGGAATCGTATGCAGGACGATTTCACCCCCCACCTCCCCCTCTATAGTACCCCACAGAAGTAGGAATGAAACACGTCTATAATGGGGGGAGAGCTTATCCGATCATCGGAGGGGCCCTGTTATCCCTCACCCAGCAGTGACCCATCCCTCTCCTTCGCTTGTTGTTCCAAGAATTGTTTCTGTTCCCTACTTAATTCGCTCACTGCATCTCTCGAGACATCAAGGCCTCCTTCCAGCTTGCTGGGATCTACTCCTAGTTCTGCATAGTGCTCGGATTCAGTTTTCTGAACTATCTAACTAGAATCCCCACCAACCCCTTAGAATAATAGGGGCCTGCCACCCACCCGCTAGAATTCCATCCCACCCTTTCCCTTGATTATTTATGGAAGACAAGGGGCTGATGAGATTGCTACAGGATTGACAGAAATTGCTGGACTATTTGAATCTACAGGTGAAAATAAACAGGCACTTAGTCTACTCCAAATAGCTGTTGAAATTATGGAGAACACTCCAGGGCAGCAGAGTGCAGTAGGTGGTATTGAGGAGGTGGAAGTTTTGTGTAAGGAGAGTGTGTTCATGGAGGAGGTCCAGTCTAGGTTTGTGACGAAAATTGTGTTAAGTGTTATCCAATGTGACGTGCTCTGGAGAAGACTCATCCGGTGTGTCTGTGAACAGCATTTGGCGAAGTTAAAAACGTCAAGCCTGGTTGCAATGTAACATTACAAATGGAAATGCAGGGAATGCCACAGTGCATGGTTGTACTGGTTGGCCTTCAGGGGGAAGATTGTTGGGTGGTGAAGCCCAACCGTTACTGTTACTCTACCACCATCTCCACTTCCATCATTATTATGATTCCTTGCTATTCTTGGCTGGCGGTTGGTTGAGTGGTATCAGAATAATAATTATATTGTAACAGCTGAAGGTGTATAAAAGTCATGCTGCTGTGTATTGTAGATATAACTGATAATAATAGATATTCCTCTGCCTCGTGTGTGGATGTAGCCTTATTGAAAGTGAACCACGTTATATTGTTTTGTCTCTCTCTGTATTATTTTATTTCTGTTTCTGGTTATCTTTTTTATCTTTTTCATCTCTGCTCTTTATAGTCAACAATTCTACCTCAAGCTTCACATGTGTAAATGCTTTTCGCTGTGGACCCCATTAGAAACTTGAAGGCGCCTTCCTATCTGCTTTACTCTTATACTATAATTATTAGAGCGATATTCGCAGTGGGTGCATCTTAAATTTTATATTTTTCATCCTTAGTGGAGGATGTGTTCTAATTTCAAAATGTGGGAACGGGATCAGGATGCGTCCAAGACTTGGTGTACTGGCCTCATTCTGTCACGTTTTCTAGGCTAAAAATTACAAACACAGGCGTTGATATCGATTTCGTTCATTCGTTTTTGCAGTATTTAATTAAAACTTCCATTGACACAAGATGTCCATGGAGGATGATTGGAAGGAATTATATTCTAAACCACAAGAAACAATGTATTAGGTTGGTTATTTGTAAAGTAGTAATAAGATTATATTGAAAGCATAATAAATTAATAAGAGGCAACTGGGAAATGAGAAGGTTTATGAAACGTACAAGAATCTATTTCTGAGTCACTTCGATTCCGTTGAAATTGTGGTAAAGATTTACTCGTAGCTTGCGTACTTTGAGACGACTGCTCCGTTCGTGTAATTATAAATTTATAACCTTCATAGATGTGAAGAATATTTGTGCTTTCAAATAGAAAACTAACTTTCCAATTTTAATGCGGAAGTTAGAAAGAAGTTTTTAGTTGATGCTGTTATGGGAGGTTTCAAAGCTATTAAACAGATATAAATGATATAAATGACAACTTAAGCATGAAGGTTTAGTAGTTTTACTAAATGAAAATTTAAATAGTTATTTGAAGAGTATTTTTAAAGATTTAATAGTCATATTTTATGAAGTGTGACAAAAGATTTTAAAATTTCAATGAAGGAAAATGATACTGTGGTTGAGGATTTTTTTAATGTTAGAATTTTAAATTATTTTTATCTAATTGATTTTAAATTGATAAATAGTGCTTGGTTGTGATTATATAATATTATTAATCATGTTGTGTGTGATAATATATTTTATTAGTCATACAAAATTTTAATAATACAAAAAAAAAAATATAATAAAAAACAGTTCATTTGACTTTTCTAAAAAATATTAAAAAACTGAAATTAGTTTTTACTAAATGAAACAATTAGAAAATAATTTCAATTACCATCTTTCTTTATTAACATACATGAAGACTTAATAATAGCTAATATGCACTCTTAGGGTGTTTACTCTTGGTATGCTTTTGAAGCTCTCTAAATTTTAATGGTTGTGTCTTTGCATAAAAAACTTATTATATGCTTTCATATATAACATACTACATTCAAGTCATATCAATTCTTTTGGCAATACACCATACTAGTTGTCCTTAAAAAAATTCAATATGTTAGAAAAAAATTGTCAACAATCACTTTTGATATTCTATAAACTAATATTACCATTCAATGTAATATCATATATGAAGGAACATACAAATACATTTTATCTTGCATTGTTCTTCAATTCTATAGATTTTAAAGTTCTATTACTATTGAAAATTTAAATAAACTTTTCTCTTAACTAGCAATGGGCATATAGAAGTCTATTATAGATATCTTTAAAAGTAAATTAAAAAAATAAAAAATAAATTTATCTAAATAGGTTAGGAAATAGTGTTTATGGACATTTTACAATAACAAAACTTGGACACGAAACTATTTGTGCAATTTTTCTTGTCTTTTCGAATGAAATCATACTTGTAAAAAACTTTCAATCTTTTTGAGTGATTATACTAAATTGTAGGTTCACTAGGCTAGACTGACTTTTTAAAAAATATGGCATCTTTGTGGAGGGTTTATCAATCACCAAATTTTCTATCTCGATAAGCACTCAATAACATGTTTAACTTTAAAAATAATATTCAACAAGTGTAAAATAATTTTTTTCCCATACTTATACAGTATTGTGACTACTTATTATGAGATGAAAACAATCTTAGAAATTACAATTATGTGAAATTGCTAGCATGGATCTTCCTCTAGCATAGTAGTAACAAACTTGAATGCTTGTTTCATCACTCATAAATAGGAATGGAAAAAATCATTGTTTCTTAATCAAGGTAAAACCTAGGTATCATTTAGACCTTCAATTCGATCAAATAAATATTCAAATTACAAAATTATATAGAAATGAAAAACCTTAGAAACACATAAGTGATAAAATAATAGGAATACCCAAAAACTCATCCTAAAATTGTAAGATACTAATGATTTTCACTTGAAGGTAGAATAAAACTATTGAGCATTTAAAGATAATAACAAGAAATAAATAAAACCAATTTAATAAAATAGATATGGAGTACAAGTTTCATTGAACAAAATTAGTTTAGGAAAAAAATATGAAAATATCATATATTATGCACTATCTCATTTTCACCACTCTTAGTCTAATTATATATACCTTGAAAAAATTTCATTTACCTTTTGTGCATTCATCTCTTAGGTCAAGTGAACATGAAATAAATACACTTACTAGCATTTTGTTCCAATTCAAATCTTAACATAGTTAAATATTCTCATGCAATCTATACATAAACCTTATCCAATCCCATAGACTAAGATTCAATCAACAAGATCATCTATTAAAATAATAATGAATAGTTACTAATACATTCACAATAGACACATGTGAACATGGTGCACTAAAAATGATACATAACCTCATTGCCACATTACTGAAGAAAAAATTAAAAGAAAAAGAACTAATAATTCTTTCCAAAAATTAAACTCCTCTAAAATTCATTCTTTCAAAATTAGAAATTTTCACTAATAAATAACTTGGGAACATTCTTTTATACCACTAGAATCACATTATAAATAATAAGACTAAAATAATTATAACTGTGTGGACATTAATCACACCAATGAATTTGTAACACAAATTACTCCATAACAAAACTTAAAACATTCAATAACCCATTTTTCCAATTTTTAGGCATAACCACACCTAATCAGGCTAGATGAGGAACTACATATTTTAAGAGAATTTTTCAATATAATACAATTAATTTCAATCATATAATATCCCATTATTTCCCAATTCTATAAAATTCTAGATTCAAATGAACCTTCCAAACTATTATATCTAACTAAGTCTATATGATGGACTAAATATATGGCATATTATATCAAGGATATAAATTAGTTAATGTTTAAATTTTTATATGGGTCATATGGAAGTTATAACCCTCAATGCTAAAACTATTTATACTCTAGAGATTGGATGTTTAAATAAATATTTTATCCCTATAAAATCTTAGTTATATTACATTTGTGTATCTAGTAAGATCTCTATCTACGTTTAAGTGAAAAACATCATCATCATTAATTTTTTTTTTTTATATTAAATCACTTTGACTAAGTGCTGTCAAGCTCCTCCAAATATCAAATATTTCATTGACATCTTGTGACGAAAGGACCTTATTGTTATGGTGGCCAAGTGGAAAACTAATCTTGAGACATAGGTGAACCTTAAACAAAACAAAACAACAACTAGTACATGGTCTTATGAAGAAAAGGTCAATCAAATGATTGAGTATGGTTAAACTAATAATTTTTACATTCAATTATAGAACTAAATGTTCTCTAGATTCTATTTTCCAATTCAAGATTATTTAATACAAAATAGATTTCTATTTAATATTATATTTTGTGCTTGAATGAAAGTGATTATTCTACTAAGAGTTAAGTGGATAGAGTAAGAATTATTCAATCCTTTTGAGACATTGAATTGTAGCATAATTTGGCCGCTTCTAATTGAATATGTATATTAAATTATCTACGATTAATGAAATTAGAAGTTTTATTTAAAAGTTTAAAACTTCTACATTAATATTGGAAAAGATAATTATTGTTCTTGTGTTTATGATTTCATTGATTATTAGAGAAGATTGTGTTCTACAAAAATAGCCAAGGCTATGCTCTGATTTTGGTAATTGTTCCAATGCATGAAGATTAAAGAGCACGAGAAAATCCAACCATGAAGGCATGCACATGAAAATACAATACAATGGTGAGTTGTGAAACTAAAAAATAAAGTTTAGTTTTATTGTTCATCGATCATTTGCTTAACATTTTTTTAATAAGTGAAGCTCTTTTAATTTACCCTTATCTATTGTAAATACTGATTTCCTAAAATTTAAAATTCAATAAGAAAAAGGTAAACCAAATTATTTTCAAGAGTACTTTTATCTTGTTTATTTCTTTGACCAAATCCTTGAACATTGTGTCCCTAAAGCCATAGAGACTCAAAAATTTTTTAGCATACAAATTAAAAGTTTAGATCTAAAGATGAAATTAATGCTCGGCTACAATGTATTCCACATCTAGAAATTAATAAGAAAGAGAATCAATACTAATCTAGACCCAAAATCTCCATATAAATGTAGTTGACCAAGCATCTAATGTTATCATAAAATATCCAGTTGTTAATACCATTTGTGATTATAAATTTTAAAACTCCATGTAGTCTTCATGGATCAAGATCATACTACATTCGTGTGCTTCTTGAAAAGTCTCAAAGTCCACAATGATTACCAATTCTTGAGAAATCAATGGCCATTGAGCCCTTAGACCAAACCAACATATTGACATGTCAACCTTACATTGAGAAACAATTGCTCACCACCATGGGCGCTCACTATTTTAAACTACCAATCTTACCCCTTGAGTTGAATAGATTGTGTAAATACCCGTGTTTGGCTGCAATGTATGAATTTAATATCTTGGAGAAAATTTTACTTTAGTAAGTTTCAATTTTAGCTGTAGTGGAATCTCTAGTATGAACGTATTTGTTCTTGCTAATTAAAGTTGACTAATGAATTCAAGTCTAGAGGCTTGAAAGTTATTTAAGCCTGCACGCCATGTTTTGTTTCCATGTCTCTCCAAGACGATGTCCTCGTATTTTCTCGACGATACTAGTGATGTTGTGGGATGTTACAGCCACTTAGAGGATGCACTGCGTGTCATTCAATAGGTCCCGCACTTTGCCATGTTATCCGAAGATATGGTCTCATCTGCAATCTCCTCATGTCCTCACTAAACTGTATCCATGCATCACATGGATGGCTTACAGACTTAAACCTCTGAATGACCTAAATTGGATTGATTCTCTCCTTTAGATAGGAATGCTTGGAATTTACTTCATTGGTGGACTTCATGCAATGAGTAAAATCTAGTTAATCCGTATTTGTCCCTTCTATAGACTAAACTCCAAAACAGTAGGGTCTTGCATTCGAATGATGATCCCGTTAGTGTTCAGGTAAACTTGTAGCCTGTGACCAGGCTAACAATAGTGGCTACACATTGCGATTGATATTGCATGGGTTTCCTTATACAAAAGCTCATTGAGTGGAGATCTTGCAACTGTCTCTCTACACATTAAACCAGAGTTCTTATGGGTATGAACCAACGTGTGTACTTGATGCCAAGAATGCTAACAAGAATGCTAACAAGAGGGAGACTCAAAATTGTTTGGAATATGTAATTTTTTACTCCACCAATCAAATGAAGAATGCAATTATAAGAAAAATATTTTCGAAAAAAGTAGAGATAAGGATGAGAAAAATATTAAATATTTGTTAGTGATTGTTATGAAGTGACAAATGGGTCTATGTTTTAGAATTATCTTTTTAATCTCTAAGATTTTTACATAACGAGGCATTATGTAATCGTTTTATCATAAAGGCATTTAGATATAGCATCAAAGTATTTTGTATGATCAAATGATCATGAGTAAGAGAATGGGAACACTGTCAAGATATATGAATTTGTAATGTTTTATGTGTTTTATATTCATAATGAATAGAATTGAAAATTATTTTCTGTAACATTTTATATTTATTGTTTTAAATATTGTGTGTTTGCATCCATCTCCGTTCACCAACAACAAAATGAGTTACCAATCCAATATAAGTATATATTAATTTACACTTCAACTTGCCAATTCAATACAAATATATATTAATAAATACAATACAAATTAAATTTTAAGTTTAGGTTACTAAAATCATTTCAATAATAGAAGTCAGGTAGTTCTATATGTCTACACCAATTTCACTTCAACGATCCTAGAAAAAGAATAACAAAGAATGCTTCCACATGGTATTAGTGTTTCAAACTTTACCAAATATGATGCGAATATCAATACTACAGCTTGCTGGTACTGTATTGTATTCAACGACATCGAGGCAGCAGTGGGCTATATATGGACAAGAGAACTCAACAAGCACCCATGTCACACAATCTTTACAACCGCAAATACATGTCAGATGGAATGTCTAGATCTCTCTCTAAGTATAATTTAGTATAAGAGTACTGTACTAGAAAATATCAGCATCGAGCGAAGATTAATAATGAAAAAGCAAGACTCAAATCCTTACAAAGTAGACGCTAGTGTAGTGAAACGAGAAGGAACAGCTGGCATTGATATGATATAGAGTGATCTTGGATGACCACATTCCTTTCTAGCCCTGCACAAACTTTGTGTCGCTCCACCAGCTCTTACAGTCATACACAAAACAAAAAGCCTGCAAACAAGTGAGAAGCAAAAGTATGCCAGTAGCCAAAAGAGTCAGAAACTGCCATGAACCAAAGATGTATTTGCTCATGTACTCCATCACAGCAACGCTCCACCTCGTGTTATAATGCTTGTTGACGTCCATTATAACTTGGTCCAGATACTTAACTTTTGTCAATTTCACAGATTTACCCATGCCGTTCCACAGGCTTGCCACTTTCCCCTCGTTTGCCAGGTGATTACAAATGATGTTGCTGTTTACCAGCAGTCGAACATCTTCATCTTTGTCAATGATGCCATTCATGAAATCTGTGTAGCGAGTGAAGATCAGCGCACCAGGCGTCGCCGAAGCTTCGAAGGCCACAAGATTTCTGAGAATGACTTCCGAATTGACGTCCAGCTTCACTTTCGAAAGATAAAGAGTGGCAGTCGTCGGGTCGAAGCGAATTGTGGTGAGGTCGCCATCCGTTGGAAGGAATTTTATTCCGGCTAAGGATAAATCGGAAACCGAGGGAATCGCTAGTTCGTCCCTTGTAGGAGGAGTTTCTACAGAGGAGGATCCTTTGTCGCCATCATCTTCATCTTTGTCGGTGGCCGAGGAGCCAAAGAGAATAGTTAAAGGCCCCTTAAACGCACGCAGGATTGGCATATTTCCAAGAATGGAAAGAAGGCGCAGAGGTAACTTAGCCAAAAACTTCACGGCTCTCAACTTAAATAGACGGCGAGGAAGTGCCGTGAGGCGTCAGACAGGGCCAATGTTTAGCGAGGAAACAGCTTTCCATCCTGCATTCAGAGCCCGTGTAACGTACGTTGTGTCCGGTAACTCCTCCTTTTCCTCCTTATTCGCCTTTCCGTTGGCATCGTCCATCGCTGCTGCAGGGACAATTGAGTAGTAGAGCACCTCCAGTATGTGACCCCGATCTTTTATACGCAGCCTTGAATTCTCAGGCATCTTGAAGATAAACGGCGACAATTCTTTACATGCAAGACATAACAGATTTGAGAGCCTTTGTTCCGCTTTGTCTTGAGAACCCAACTGCATCTCCAATAGCTTCTGCAAGAGGAACAACGGCACCTGATTTTCCAGCATCATCAGATCTCTCATAGTTGAATTGTGGGTGGCGCTCCTGCCAGAGGGATCTAAAACTCTGCCCAACTCCTTCACATCGGATGACACATGTGATGAAGCCTGGTCCACCTGTTTGACATAGAACTGTAAGCACTCCAACAGGAAGGAGGCGTCCAAAGCCATGAGCCATGCCAGGGCTTCCTCCGTGTAGTCCAGATATTTGTGATAGCATCCCCTTATCTGCCTCTCCTGCTTCTTCATCTCGCCGACCACAGATTCAAACGTTAAGTCTCCTGCAATCCTCTTCTGGAATCTTCGAGCAACAGCCACTTTATATCTTTCCATTTTGGAGAGATCTGATCTCCACTGGTGATATGGTCCGATGGAGACACATTGGGGAATATATGCTTCTGCCTTCACTGCCAACAACTCCTTGGGCACACCGAACACCGATACGCAAAACTCCTTTTCTTCTTCTTGTTCGCCATTAATCTGAATGTCCTCCTTGATTTGAACCACCCAGCGGTCCTGATCAATCTTTATTTCAACTGTATTTTCTAATTCCATGCTTAATCCTATTCGATAAGGAATGACAGATCACAGAAACCAAATAGACACAGAACAGGCGAGCAAAGGCTTAAAAATATGTGAAACAAAGCGGTAGAGGGTCCTCTATTTAGTGGCGAGCAATAGTAAGACAAATTATACGAAAATTTTTAGACCTCAAGCTTCACATGTGTAAATGCTTTTCGCTGTGGATCCCATTAGAAACTTGAAGACACCTTCCTATCTGCTTTACTCTTTATATTATAATAATTATGACAGCGATATTCGGAGTGCGTGCATCCTACTTTTTTAATTTTGCACCCTTAGTGGAGGATGTGTTCTAATTTCAAATTGTGGGGACGGGATCTAAATGCGTCCATGAATTGGTGTACCGGCCTCATCTGTCACGTTTTCTATGCCAAAAATTACAATCACAAGCGTTGATATACATTCAGTTCATTTGTTTTCGCGGTATTTAATTAAAAATTTCATTGACATAAGATGTCCATGGAGGATGATTGGAAGGAATAATATTCTAAACCACAAGAAACAATGTATCGAGTAGGTTATTTGCAAAGTACTTATAAGATAATATTGGGAAATGGCAAAGTTTATGAAACGTGTAAGAATCTATTTCTGAGTCACATAGATTCTGTTGAATTTGTGATAAAATATTTACTTGTACTTTGACTCTTGAATGTGACGACTGCTGCGTTCGTGTAATTATAAGCTTCATAAATGTGAACAACATTAATGGTTTCAAATAGAAACTGACTTTCCAATTTTAATGTGGCAGTTAGAAAGAAGCTTTTAGTTGATGATGTTATGGGTGGTTTTAAAGCTATTATGAGGATTTATTCACATAGGCACATAGTCACATTAATGAAGGTTGTGAAATTTTAATAAAGGAAAATGAGTATTGTAAAGATTTAGTAATCATATTTATGAAGTGAATGATAAAAGGTTGTAAAATTTTAATGAAGAAAAATGATAATGAGTGTTGATGTATTAGATTGAAAAATGATAATGATTGTGGAGGATTTTTCTAATATCTTATGTTTATTATTCTCTTTAATAATATAATTTTTTTTTATAATTATTTTTTGTTAAAAATTTAAAATTATTTGTATCTAATTAATTTTAGATTGAAAAATAGTGTTTGATTATAGTAATATAATATTGTTAATCATGTAGTGTGTGATAATATATTTTATTAGTCATACAAAAAATTTAATAATACAAATATTAAATATAATAAAAAGCAGTTCATTTGAGTTTTTTCAAAAAATATGAAAATTTGAAATTACCTTTCACTAATTCAAACAATTAGAAAATAATTTTAATTACTATAACTTTCTTTTGTACACACGTAAAATAGACATCTTACATCTCGCTCTAACTAACATCAAATTCTCCTATTAATCAGTCAAAACAATTTATTGATTAATATCCTTAGATTCATCAGGCTTAATTAAATAAATCAAATTATTTCATTAAGTCCTTAAGTCCTTTTCATTTGATTCAATAAATCAAAATGATTTAATCAAATATCAAACTCCTAGAATCCTCCAGGTTAATTAATCTAGATTAATTAACCTCTAAAGATAATCACTCATTCTCTAGCTTTTGACTCAACTTGAGTCAAATCTAAACTCTCAACTAACCCACCCACTTGGACCAATAAATGAATTATTTGATTTATCAATTCTTCTAATTACTTTCAAAAGGGCATCAAGATGGAATATTCTATCAATTTGAATCTTCCCTCCAAAGGACTTGTCCCTTCCAACAAAGCATTAAATGCTCTTACATGTCTCTTATATGTCTATTGCACAAGTCAAACTTGGCATTAAATGCACCTTTCATCCCCCCTAAACATGTCATTTCATGCAAAATTCAAATTTGAAATTGGCACATTGGCCAAGACTTGCACATTCCTCACCCTCTCACACCTTGACAAGTGTCATATTGTCATTGGCTTGTGAATAATCTCACATTCATCAAAATCTCTCAATCTCTCAACCTTGAATCTATAAAAGCAAGGGTTTTCAACAGCACAACAACACATTTTATGCAAGGTTACTCTCTACATGTGAGAACTAATTTTGCTCTTCATTTGGCATCTTTTTCTTATCATGGATTGGGAAAGGGCTACTTCCTACACAACAAAGTGGCACCAATCCACTATGAGATAAGTTGAATTCATGTTTTATGTGCTTTGATCATTCTTGTCATTTGTTTGCATACTGAATCATGGAGTATTATTTCATAAGTTTTTTTATCTCTATCATGTTGGTTTTATCACTTTACTAACATTTGCAGATTTAAGCAACCACAAAATGGTGCTAGAAGGAGGGCATGAAAACTGACTCTTTTGAATCACTTTGGTTTTGAATATGAATATCATTTTCTATGATGAATATTAAATAACATGAACTTTTTCTATGCTCAAATTTACAAGAATACTGACTTTTATCATTATCTTATTCTTGCAGTAGATATTACATAAACTATCAGGAGTCTTATAAGTGAGTTTTCTTTCACTTTTGGTTTTCTTTTTTTAATCATATTTCTTGGTCCAACCAACTAAGCGTTGTGAGCTTCTGTTATATTGGTACAACTGTTTCTTTCATCTGTTACGTTCTTATGGTTTTCCTAGATCTTGTTTCTTCAATCCTGATTCTCTAATGCTTAGCTTGTATATAGATCCTTGAAATGTATGATTCATAGGGAATGGGGTTTACTAGGACAATTTACTAATAGGTGCTATTAGATTGGGTGCCGCCTGCACCATACTTAACACATTTTTTTCAATGTGATAGGACAGGGGTGAATTCTTGTTGTCAATGGCAGACAGACTGTAATGTGACTTTTAAGAGATAAATGGATGGACTTCTGTAAACCATGAAAAATAATTGTTGGAGTAGGTCTCTGATGTCACTTGGGGCACTCGGTTTAACTTCGAAATCTTTCTTGGCACATATCTTTCTAGAATTACGATTAGATTCTGTAGGATTAATCTCTTAGTTGCGTTGGCAATCTGCATTTAGTATCATCGATTCCACATCAATTGCATCCTTTGAATACATGTTGTCAAACGATTCAAATTCCATGGTTATGTGGTCGTACTTTACTTAAAGGTAGTTGTCAATACAACATCAAACCAAAATTTGTCATTTGGGCTTTGAGGGATGTCCATACATGACTCATTTTTTATATGCTATTCTAACATGCCTTCTCTGTGCTTCCTCATTTTACATACTTGTCTATTGATCAACACCACTCATATATTGATTACTGTAGGAAGTGAATCAAAATGAGCTATCGCTGAAACTATATTCTCATGTTGTTGCTTTCCAAATTAGA
Organism: Sequoiadendron giganteum; assembly: GCA_007115665.2. NCBI lineage: Eukaryota > Viridiplantae > Streptophyta > Pinopsida > Cupressales > Cupressaceae > Sequoiadendron > Sequoiadendron giganteum. Next base: position 485,469,326 of record CM021100.1, on the reverse strand, counting down.
GAAGAGAGAATGAGCATTCAGAGTCACTGTTAGGCTGCACCCAATAACCAGCCATATGTTCTAGCCTTCAATCTATGCTAAGTGCTCCAAGCAAATACAAAGTATTAAATCCATGAATGGAGATTTTATTTTATTTTTACTATGGAGTTCTGGAAGTCAACATGTTTGAAGTAGATGTCTATGAATTTGAAGACCATCGCTTGTTTGTGTTTTCCTTTGCTGAGATACAATTTATTTCTCTCTGAATGCGTGTGTGGTTCCTCCGACAGCTCTTCCTTTTGGAAAAAAACCATCTTATATTCCACTAGATATGATATCAATTACATGGAAGGCCTTGTCCAATAAAAGCTGAAAGGGGAGGATGCTGCGCAAAGGTTGGGAATTCAGCTTGCACTTGCCAAAATGCATTTGGTTGAAAGTTGTTTTTAAAAAGACAATTAATTGATGCCCCTCACACGCTTCCCAATTGCCTTAGCTTGAAAGTCTCTAGAGCCTTTTCAATAGATTCATTTAATGTTGCACCGAACTTTATTGGGATTAGATCTTTTGATAGCAATATTTTTTATTTTCAAAGATTTTTGTGTCCTAAGAATCGTGGCTGTCAGAATTTTGGTCCAACCATAGTCTTTAAGGTGTTCAATAAGATTTTATTGCCGTAAAATTTAAGATTATATCTGACACGTTTTGACATCTTGTTTCTTTTTAGCTTTTTGTGTGCCTAGCATAGGCGTATGAATCTGATCTTCAATTGGGTGATAGAAATAAGCATCATGATATTTGATTATTATTTTATCCACACAAAATATTTTTTCTTGTAGGTTGTGCATGATAATAAACACTAAGGTGATGGCTTCTTGAAAGTGGTTGAGAACAAAGTGCCATGAAAATCTAACCTGCATTGTATACAAGGGGATAAATCCTATGCAGGAGAAGTACATTCTATAGCGTTTTACCTGTGACAATAAAGAACTTTTGTGTGCTACACTTTACATCCAAATCTTTGTTTCTTTTTAACACTATACTTACAAATTTAGGTGGAGAATTCACTATATAATTGAAGCATTTGTTTGAGATATGACGTGTTACACTAATGCGATTTAAGTGCATATTTAAGTGTCTTTATACTTAATAAATTTCAAAATATGTTGGTTCTAGATTTATAAATTAATGATGCGTGAAAGCCAAACAAGCCTTCTTGGATTGAATTCAAACATAATATCTATGTCATCACCCGCACCAAGGAATCCCAAAGAATAATTTTTCTATTTATTGATTCTTTGTGGATGTATTCATCATGTTTGATTCCTCAAAATATCATAAATCCTCTTTCTAATAACTTTGTATTGTTTTACAGGTTGACATCAGAGTTGAGCATTGAAATTGAGTGAAAATGAGAAGATTGGAGTTGAAGAAATATTGGACATTAAAACTTGAGATTCATAAAGCATTTTTAAATGCTTAGAGCGTCCAATTCTTGCTTTCTTTTTTTGTTTTAAACCAAGTCACTTTTCAATTTGGGTTAAAATTAACTGTTAACTTGATGTTTTTAAATTGGTTAAAATTTGAACCTTAGAAACACTTACTAGAATTTCAATTTGGTCTAAAATTGAACGAGCAACTTCACATTTTGATTTTGGGGCCTTAAAATGAACTTAATTTTTCCTTTGGAAATTAAAATAAACATGTGCATTCAATGCTTTGTAATATTTTTCACAAATTAATATCATTTAAAATGCGTATGTTCTTCTCTCATGCTTCACAACGATCTTGAGAATCAAAAGCATTTTGGTGATATTAAGTTGTCAAAAAGATTGCCTTCACATTTTGATTTGGGAACTTAAAATTGAACACAACATCTTGCGAGTGTGAGTAAACGTATTGCAAGTGTTCTCCCTTTGTTTCTAAACAAAGGTTGATTGAACTACAAATATTTTTATTCGCTTTTGTTTATCTTAGCGGGCCTGCCTTGTGGGAAAAAGTACTCACCCAAGGGAACAACCCAACCGGGAACACGCTAAAGCCAAGCGACTTCCAACTGGTATATAAGTGTGGATTCTTGAGGAAAGTTCAAGAATCATGAGGATTATTTTGACAAAATGGATAGAAATGGACTCTCACCGACGTTGGATAATCCCCCACAAACGGAATGCCCGAATTAAAACCCTTTGTTTAGAAAAGGCTAAATCCTTGTCTATTTTATTGGTATAAAAGGTCATGTCCTTTGAAGCCACCCCATGTTATACATGCGGTTTTGTTATAGAGATGGAAAGTATGCCATGGGAGATTCATGGGTACTAATGCTTGGCTGACCCGAGAAGTATGTGTCATGGAGGGTAGCCAATGTGGTCAAGCATCTAGTCATCCACATAGAATATGCATAGCTGGATTCATCCAAGTGGGAACCTGAAAAATATTGCCTTTTCCAGCCTAGGGTTGTACATGTGCTTGGAATCAAAATACATTGCTTGGTCCTCAAAACATTTGAAAAAAAACATTCACAAAGAAGGTTCAAATTTCAAACCCTTTGGAAGATCAAATACCTTGGAGGTGTCCAAATGTTACTGCTTTTCCCTAGGGGTTCTTATCTCTAGAAGACTTCTAAACATTCAAACATCTCAATTCGTTTCTCCCAAAGTCAACACTAGGAAACCGTTGCCTTGATTTCCTTGATTTCCACATAATGCACTTTGTGGGATGAAAGAAAGTTAGGACATTGGACATTCAGTTTGAAAAACATAATCAAGAAAGTGCTTGTGTCAAAAAGAACCGAATCTAAGCAAGATAGCAAACAATTTAACCACACATGTGCTTGCAATCTCCTATCTTTTGGTTGAATTACTGTTAGGGAAAAGCATGTTCTTCAAAACCGCGGTCTTGTAAGTAAGTCCTCATAGGGTCATCTAGGATCAATTCAAAACACTTCATTCATCTAGAAATTTATCAAATTCCATTTCACCAACAACTTTTGGAACTTTGAAAACATCATTCATGCTATACTTTTTCATTACATTTCACTTAATACACCTAGTCAAGTTATCAATCCTTTTAAACAAATTTACCTTTAGGATAACACAACTTCCTAAGGTCTACTAGTTCATGATCACTTTGATTGGCTTAATACACTTATCCAATTCATTCTCTTGTGCGAGTTTTCCCTAGGATAACACAACTTCCTAGGGTTTACATTGTTTGAATTAACACACTTAGTCAAACTATCAACCAATCAAAATCAAATCGAATCAATTCCTAAAGTCTAGCATTGATCCAAAGTTCCTAGAAGTTCAAACACCCATATCATTCACCCCTTCCATCCTTCATCTCATCATTGGTCCTAAAAACCTTAAAGGTTCACTTTCGCAACAAGATCACAACACAATAAAAACATGGAATTCAAACTCAACTCATATATCATGAATAATCCAAGTCAACCAAACTATCCAAGTCTCACAATGCCAATTGATTATTGAAACTCACTTTTATGCATGGCATCATTATCTCCTCCAAAATTCAATGATACGAATGTGATTATGCCTAATCCAAAGTTTGGAACACCTTTTCCAATGATAGATTTAAATCCATGTCCAAATCTGCAAATCTATCAACCAAACACTCAATGCATGAGTTTTCCAAACACCATTATCCCACCAAATCCATACATACCGAGTACAACTTTACCAAACATGACCATTTCAAATCTACACTTGGTAAACTTTGGTGTAGACATGTTTGCAAATCCCATTAATGTTGTTCAAAATCCAAGCAATATGTTGATGACTCTAGGTATTGATCCAAGTGAAGGTAACACCATGCAAAATCAAAGTTACCTAAATCAAGGTAATATGATTCTCAACCACAACAATGTTCAAAGTCAACCTATAAGGCCAAATCAAAACATCATACCAAATAATCCCATTTTTCCATCGGTATCGCAATAGAAGGTGGCAACCATCCAAGCAATCCCAACAATCAACACCATCCCCAACCCACCACCACCATCGCCAAAACACAACATGACCAATTCATTGTCCATCATGTTGCAAGCCGCTCAAGAAGCTTCCCACAAAAAGGCACTCCAAGCCCAACAAGCTGCACAAGTTGCGCAAGCGGCTCAAGTAGCCTGACAAGCTCAGGCTCAAGCTCAAGCCCAACACCAAGCTCGATAGGTGCAAGCACAATTTTGAACACTATTGCAAGCAATCCATCAACAAATGCATCAACAAGTAGCTCAACAACAAGCCCAACAAAAAAAATTGTTGGCACAACAACAACACGACCAACAACAAGCGTTGTTGGCTCAATAGAAAATGCAAATAGAGGCATTACTCACTCAACAAAGATTGCAACAGATTCCCATCACAATCGTTGAAATCAAAAATCAAGATCAATCTATCAATAAGCACCTTGAAGATGTTTCCACCTCGACCAACGATCAAATCAACATACACCAAGTGCTACTTTTCAATCATGAGCAAAATCCACCAAAAATACCCAACAATGATCAAATTCAAGAAATGTCAACATCACTTGATCCTATGGTTGAAAACATTGGTAATCTCTCTTCCACAATTGTTGAAAACAATATTCAAGATCTTGAAAATGCTTCTACCCCATCCAGTGATCAACTCACCGTTCATCAAGAGCGACTTTTTAGTGATCTATTTCAAGATGTGTTACAATTATTTGATCCCATTGACATAAGCTAAGATCCATCCACTAATGATCATATTGTAAATGTCTCTACATCACTTTATGAGTTAGAGGACATATCTCAAGAATGTATTCAAAAGCATGATCAAAATCTTCCATCAAGGTCTAGCAATGGCCCTTCCAATGACATATTGACATCCCTCAACCTCATGATTACGGATAGTGAAGGAATACTCAAAGATAAAAAGTATATTGACCCACTTTCCATGCCTAAGAATGATGTCCAAGAACCCACTATAAGCAATCCATTCTTTGAAATTGACCCATGTCAAGAACTTGATCTAAAGCATGTTGAAAACAATTCTGACATTAACCAAGATCAAGAATTTTTATATCCAAGATACTACAATAAGGTGATGACCACTCTCATACAAGATGCCACAAATGATGATCATATCCATATAGCACATATTCCTCCATCTACCCATAAGATGCTTTATTTGGATGGACACGTAGATGATCTTCATTCAAAACAAGAGTCTCTTACTCTTGACATCATTACCAAGGAACAAGAGTCTCTTACTCTTAACATTTATAAACATGGTTAGAATATAGACAAATGCAGAGACATATCAGAAATGGGTCATGAAGAAGGCTTCTACATAAGTCATGAATCAGAAACATCCTATGAAGTGAGTCATGAGGAAGAATTTTGTGTGGACAGTGAAGCATCAACACTTCTTGAAGAAGCACTACAATCTGATATCTCACAATATCAAACTAAAGATATCAATAAGGAATTCATCCCACATATGCAGGATCCCATTAGTTATAAACTTGGATCACTTAGCTTTCTTAGGGAAAGCTATCTCATCAATAAAGAAGCTGACACTTTTGAAGGTCCGCAACAGAGCACAAAAGGATTAGCACCTTGTTTCCAAGGTGAATCATATCCTATTGCAGATAAAAAATTTGAGCAGATGAATTATCAAGGTAGACGATTAGGCCTACATGAACAAGGTATCCTGGAACTAGTGCGGATTTTTGGCAATCCTAAACATCAAGGCCTTGGTTATTCGACAATCAAGGGATCTCAACATATCAACAATACTTCCAGAAAACTAGGGGCAACTTAGTCTTGAGCAAATGTCAACATAGGGAGCACAAAAAATCTTTGTGATAAAATTGAAGCCAATACAACCCGCCATGTCATGAATCTCCATCCACCCATAACCCCATCCATGAATTGGGACCAACAAGAAAGGAAAGATTTGAATCAAAGAATGAAGAACACCATTAAAGAAAAAGAAGTACTAAAGCATGAAGGACAAACCAAATACATATGGATACCAAAGAATACAAAGAAATAATATCCCTATCAAACTCCATTAGTCAAAGAAACTATGGGGCAAAATAAAAATGGGATAGCTATCCATCAAAGATGTCCACAAAGGCAAAAACAGACTCCTCGAGCAACGTATAAAGTATATCAATTTGTTGGTCCTAATTCCCTGCACACTTCCATATCCATCCACCATTGCTCATATTCCCAAGTTTGGAGAGTCAAAGGTTCCAAACTATCAACCAATCCATATTTTATTCCTAAACACACATCATCCATGCCTCCATGCATGATATCCAATTCTCACATTGACCATGTATTGGCAGCGACCATTCATCATAAGGATTCAGAAGGAACTCTATCGTGATGTGCACACAAAGACAAAGTTAACTCTGATATCAACAAAGCAGATCATAAATCTCAAAAGTTGCATTCAAGTGCATGTATCTTGGCAAACCAACTTCTTCAAGTAGGATACCGATGGAATATTATGATAGAAGCATCAGCATCAGCAGCACTAGGTGGTTCAACATCACCTTAAAATCTCTCAGAAAATACAAAAAAATAAAAAATAATAAAAATCCAAAAAAATATAAAAATCAGAAAAAGGATTGAAAAGAGTAAAGAAAAAAAATTGTCCTCCAGTGAAAACCACTTCGGTGGTGCTTTGGATAGGTACCATGATGAAAACCTAGCAAATAGGCGTCATGTGTAGAATCAAGCATCTATGTGTGCCAGTTCAGGAGAAAACATCTTATCATATCCATAAAAAGCCAACATTTCATCCATATCACCCGTTCATCCATGAACCGTTTATCCAACCCATTACCATATATCTCCCTTATCTTGATCTTGACCAAGTTTGGTATAGACTTCACATGTGTTTATGGTAAACATCTTGACATGGGTCATTTTCATTAATCCCATCCTACCCAACATTATCAGAGCCTTGAAGCATTATCCGAATGAGAATCCTCTAGTTTGAACACCCTTATCTTATCACAAGATAATCCATTTATCCATTTATCCCAGAGTCCACCCATGGTCGTTCAAACATTGCTAGACACTAGGGGTAGATATTTACATCTTTCTTCAGGAATAAATCTTGATCTATATCCTTCACACTTATGTGGTGATCCAAAAATTGGAAAATGTGAAATCAAATTGGTTAAAGCATTTGTGAGCACCAAGTCAAATCACTAGCCCATGGCATATTTTGACGAGAAGATGTTCCTTACCAAGCTTTATCTTTCATTGAACATCAATCCAAATAATTCATATCAGTCACATCTAATGCGCACATCTATGTCACATCAAATCATCAAAACAATTTTGTTCCAAAACAAGCTTCATCAATCTTGATCAATCGAATCCAATCAATTATCACCTTGTTTGACTTAACACACTTAGTCAAACTATCATCTTGTGCATGAGTTTACTCTAGGATAACACAACTTCCTTGGGTTTACAAGTCCATTATCATCTTTGTTTGGCTTAACACATTTAGCCAAATTATCAAATCCATAATCGCCTTGTTTGACTTAACACACTTAGTCAAACCATCCTCTTTTGTACAAGTTTACTCTAGGATAACACAACTTCCTATAGTTTACAAGTGCATTATCACTTTTGTTTGACTTAACGCACTTAGTCAAACTATCAATCCATCAATATGATTAATCAAACTTAGCTTGGTTTTCAACAAAATCCCAAAACAGAGCACTGATATCATCACATGTTCATGTCCAAATCATCAAAATCATGCGAAAATTTCAAAAAATATTAAGAAAATAAAAAAATCAAAAAAATTAAAAAAAACATCAAAAACATTCAAAAACATTCAAAAAATCATCAAAAAATCCAAAAAAATTCAAAAAATCATGAAAAAGAAAAATCCAAAAACATGTCAAAATATCATAAAATCTTCAAAAATTCATCATTGAGTCTTGTCAGTCTTTCACCTTGTCCGAACTACGTCATCTCTGAGCTTGAACATAGGCAAGGTTGATCTTTGATCATCCCTCGAGACAGTTAGGGTGAGTCCTTAGGCATCTGTCGCATTGGCAATCCGTTTGCCCATCTATTTTACATTTAGGTCAGTCCTTACGTGTTTGTTGCATTGGCAATCCATTTGCCCATCTATCTCATTAGCAGTCAAGTACATCTTCAGTCGAACTACATGGTCTCTACGTGTATAACATAGGCAAGGTTAATCTATGGATCAGCTCTTGAGACCCCTAGGATAGGTCTTTAAGTTAGTTTGTTCGTCATAAATCTCAAAAATACCAAAAACATTTGTAAAACATCTCAAAATTCCAAAAACAGCCTCAAAACATTTGGAAAACCCAAAATGGTGCACCTGTCCCATCTCCCTTTCACTCCCAATAAACATTTCTCATAATAAAATCAATCATCACCTTCACCCTTTGGTAAGTCAGTCAGAAGCAAGTTTAGTAGGTTCCAAAGTGAACACCTAATCATCAGAGTCTTGAAAGTCTAAGTCAGTAAGCAAGCAAGTTGGTCAACTCGGAATATCAATAGCTTATTACCCAAATCAGTCTCATCAAAACCCTGATCACAACATGTCCTAGGATGAAGCTTTCCTACGATGGACATAAGCATCAGGTACCCCATAGTAGTTAGTCTTGGCTAGCAGTATGAAGAACATTAGCTTGTTTGGTTTGCTTTATTTAGTCTTTTATTGACTTATCTTATTTTGTGCTCATTCCAAGGACCTCTCGATGATGCCTAAACAAAACAGGTTTAGAGAGAAAGGAATGGGGCAATGATCATTATCTTTTTATTTGCTATGCTTGTTGGATGTTCTTGTAAAATAACTTGGTGAATACTTGCTTTGTTGGGTCCATCCTAGCAAGGTTTTCGTATGTCAAGTGTGAACAAGAGCACTCCTATCTGATTGCCAAGTCAAAGTCCATCACACTAGGCGCAACGCCATCCTGGTTCTTAATACCTTGATGCATCGCACCTACGTGTGTTATCAAACATAAGGAAAGTTATGCTCTTTATCTCTCCCATCCCTGGATAAGAAATACATCATCATCATTCATCATCATTTCTAATAAAGTTGGCTTGTTGAACTTCTGCATTTTTCTTGGATTCAAGGGTTGATCCCTCTCATTCTTCTATCCTCTTTCATGTTGACAATGCATCCATCTTGTATCCACACTCTCATTCTGCATAATCACATCATATCAGCATAGGACAACATCATCCATCTCATCCATCTCACATGCATTGCATAATCATTTAAGATGTTTAAAGTAATATGGATTTGTTATTCTAAGCATCTTGACATATAATTTACATCATCATTATCATATAGATCATATAGTCTAACCATCCATACATCCATTTTGAACCTCTTTGTCATGAGATCGACCTCAAATCGAATCTTTTTGCTCGATCTCTCGAGGGGGCAACGTACTAATGTATTTATTTCCGCTGGGGCATCCGAAAAAATCAATTTTTTTAAAATTTTGATGTCGACATCATCATTCTTTGAACCAATGCAATGAGTACATTGCTTCAAAGAGGGGAAAATTGTAGACATGTAAAATAGACATCTTACATCTCACTCTAACTAACATCAAATTCTCCTATTAATCAGTCAAAACAATTTATTGATTAATATCCTTAGCTTCATCAGACTTAATTAAATAAATCAAATTATTTCATTAAGTCCTTAAGTCCTTCTCATTTGATTTAATAAATCAAAATGATTTAATAAATCAAAATGATTTAATCAAATATCAAACTCCTAAAATCCTCCAAGTTAATTAATCTAGATTAATTAACCTCTAAACATAATCACTCATTCTCTAGCTTTTGACTCAACTTGAGTCAAATCTAAACTCTCAACTAACCCACCCACTTGCACCAATAAATCAATTATTTGATTTATCAATTCTTCTAATTACTTTCAAAAGGTCATCAAGATGGAATATTCTATCAATTTGAATCTTCCCTCCAAAGGACTTGTCCCTTCCAACAAAGCATTAAATGCTCTTACATGTCTCTTATATGTCTCTTGCACAAGTCAAACTTGGCATTAAATGCACCTTTCATCCCCCCTAAACATGTCATTTTATGCAAAATTCAAATTTGAAATTGTCACATTGGCCAAGACTTGCACATTCCTCACCCTCTCACACCTTGACAAGTGTCATCTTGTCATTGGCTTGTGAATAATCCCACATTCATTAAAATCTCTCAATCTCTCAACCTTGAATCTATAAAAGCAAGGGTTTTCAACAACACAACAACACATTTTATGCAAGGTTACTCTCTACATGTGAGAACTAATCTTGCTCTTCATTTGGCATATTTTTCTTATCGTGGATTGGGAAAGGGCTACTTCCTACAAAACAAAGTGGCACCAATCCACTATGAGATAAGTTGACTTCATGTTTTATGTGCTTTGATCATTCTTGTCATTTGTTTGCATACTGAATCATGGAGTATTATTTCATAAGTTTGTTTATCTCTATCATGTTGGTTTTATCACTTTACTAACATTTGCAGATTTAAGCAACCACATCTTTATTAACACACATGAAGTCTTAATAATAGCTAATATGCACTATTAGGCTCTTCACTCTTCACATGCTTTCAAAGCTCCCTAAATTTTAATGGTCACATCTTTGCATAATAAGCTTACTATATGCATCCATATGATACATGTACTACATTCAAGTCATATAATCTCTTCTGGCAATACACCCCACTAGTTGTTCTTAAAAATATTTTATATGTTAGAAAAAAAATTATTGTCATCAACAACTTTTAATATTTGATAAACTAATATTACTATTCAACGTAATATCATATATGAGAGAACATACAAATACATATTATCCTACATTGATCTTGAATCCTATATATTTTAAAGCTCTACTACTATTGAAAATGAAAATAAACTTTTGTCTTAGTTGGTGGTGGGCATATCGAAGTCTATTATAGATATATAAAAGTAAGTTAAAATAATAAATAGTAAATTTACTTAAATAGGTTAGGAAATAGTGTTGATGGACATTTTACAATAACAAAACTTGAACATAACACTATTTTGTTGTCCTGTTGAATAAATTTGTACTTGTAAGAAACATACAAATCTTCCAATATTTTTGAGTTATTATAGTAAACTGAAAGTTTACTACACTAGACTAACTTTTCAAAAATATATGGCATCTTTGTGGAGAGTTTATCAATCACCAAATTTTCCATTTCAATAAGCTTTGAATACTTTGCTGAAAACAATCTTAGAAATTAAAATTATGTGAAATTGCTAGTATAATACCCCAAAAATATGCTAAAGAAATTAATAGAATAAAATATGGGTTAACAAATTCTCACATTACATTTAAAATAAAACTATGTACAATCCATTGTGATGCACTAGATAAGTTTTGACACAACAAAAATAAAATCAAGTTACTTGATGTCAATGCACAAAGGACGACTAGTATAGAAGAATACTTTTCACTATCACAACATGACATCATCACAACAAATGAATGAGCATGGAGCTTCCTCTAGCATAGTAGTAATGTACTTAATAATTTTTTCATCCCTCATAAATAGGAACGGGAGAAATCATTTTCCTAATCAAAGGAAAACATAGGTATTATTTCAACCTTCAATTCAATCAAATAAATATTCACATTAGAAAAATGTATAGAAATGGAAAACCTCAAGAATACATAAGTGATAAAATAATAGGAAAACCCAAAAATTCATCCTAAAATTGTAAGGGACTAATGATTTTCACTTAAAGCTAGAATAAAACTATTGAGTATTTAAAGATCGCAACAATAAAGAAATAAATCCAATCTAATAAAATAGGTAGGGAGTAAATGTTCCATTGAACAAAATTAGTTTAGGAAATAAAATGAAAATATCATATACTATTCACTATCTCACATTCACCACTCTTAGTATAATTATATTCACCTTGACAAAAATTCATTTACCTTTGTGGATTCATTTTCTAGATAAAATTTGTGAACTTGACAAAAATAAACTTAACACCATTTGCATCCAACTCAAATTGTCACATAGGTAAATATCATTATGCAATGTATACATATAGCTTGTGAAATCCCATAGACTAATATTCAATCAACATGATCGTCTATTAAAATTATTAGAATTAGGAGAATCTAGAAGTTAAAAAACAAGTAGAAAATGTTGTAAAACCCCATTGATAGATTGAATGAAAATAATTATCTAAATAGGAAATAACAAGAGATCAAGATCCACAAGATGTGGAAATCAAGATCAAGATCCACACGAAGTGGATAGAAGTGAGGTGTGAACTCAACTAATCATGACACCTAACTAGGCTTAAGTAAGCCAGGTGTAAAGCTAAGTGTACACCAACACCCCCCCTTAAGCATAGCTTAGGTGGGAATTAAAAAGATGGGTCCCGACTACAAGACCATTTTAGGTACCCATGCACATAAGTTTCTCATAAGATGGAGTAAAGGAGAAAACCTATATGGGAAAAACTCCTCTCCAAAAAGAGAAACAAAATGCAAGTCTCTCATTAAAGGGAGTGAAGAAGAAGAAAAAGCAATGTGATTGATCTTATATGCAACATGATATAGATCAGAGTCAAAGAAACCACTGCACGAGTATCTCCAGGATACTCTCAAATGCTCAAAATTATAATTGGTACATATTCTGCTTTTCTCAACTAGATTGAGTTGAAATATAACTACCCGATAATTAGATATAGAATCCGATCATCTGAATACACTTAGACTATCTTCCTAATTTCTCTTATTAAAACCACCCATAGTAATTTTTTTACAAAACCCCAAATGTTCCCAGATCTTTATCATGTGGTGCTTGCAAAACACATACAATAAAAGAATCAATTATAGGAAGAAAGCAAAGAGCATGCAAAAATAAATTAGGAGACACGCATGCATCTACAGATTTACATTTGCCTCCATTGCCTGAAATTTTTTGCAGTTGCCAGAAAAGCACTCCGTGTGGCAAAATATTCTTGGCGTTGAGAGAATATTAAAATGAATATTCTTCTTTCTACATGTTTGATACAGGGCCGCTGAATATTTTGGTGAGGCCGTCAAATTTTCCAAAGCTTCTGATCAGATTTGTAGCCATGTACTAGAGACCACCGATTTGAATGCTGTCACCGTTGCCTGATGAGATGGATTTCAACACATCACAAGAAAATAACTACAACACAACCTCCATGGTGTGGTCTCCAAATTGAATTACGGAGGTCTTAAAAAAAGTAGGAATCTTCGTGCCATCAAAAGGGTGAATGGATACAAGATTAGCAGCCTCTCAAACACCTCCCTACTTCATCCAACGCCTATATGCAGCACCAAAATTTGAACAAGGATTTGAGGTAACCCGCCGAGACTTTGTGGCCTCCACCAGATAGATTGCCCCTTTTCCACGCAAAATCGAGCCTCCAATTTTCAATCGCTCTTTCACCAGGGATATTGTTGTGAAATGAGGAGGGATTCACGTTTCCAGTCAGCCTCCCCTTAATGCCTCATTTAACATTGCATGGCTGTGTGGGTTGGAGATTGCAACAGGGAGAAGGCCAATTTTAGTCGCACTACCTACGTGGTGGAGTAGGATTTGCTTGGTCACCAAAGAGAAGATGCCTGCTACTATATGGCGTGACCTGCAGAGATCAATAGGAGTGGAGGTCTGTTTGCAGCGCTAGAGATATAGACACCACTGCCCACCAATGAGCCTGAAAAGAAACTATGGCTATGCCCCAACAACACCGATCTCTAATGCACCTTGGCAGATTTTAAATGCCACAATATGGTGTGGCAAAACCGTATACGCAAGCACCCATGAAAGGACCCCTTTATGGCCTCAAATTTTCACGGATTGCAATAAGAGATCCGTCATGAAGGGAGTGGATAGTAGCAGGTTTACAAAAACCTACAAATAATGCCTCAATCTCGCCTAGCTCTACTACACGTCGCACCACAAATATGACCAAAAAACATCAATTTGAGCCTGTGAATGGCTATGTGAGTTGAATGGACTGACAAGACTAAGAGGGGTCAATTTGTTTCTGTTGTGAGCCAACAGGTTGACTCCAAACGACACCCCAAAATGATTTTAGAGACATCTAACCATCTTCCTCAAATTATAAACTCACAGCGAATGGAAACAAATTAAATACATTAGTTCAACTATGACTTGCACTATTTCTATCTAAAGTTCTGATGCCATATTAGAATTAGGAAGATCTAGAAGATAGAAAACAAGCACAAAATGTTATAAAATTCCATTGATAAATTGAATGAAAAGAGCTATCTAAATAGGAAGTAACAAGAGATCAAGATCCACATGAAGTGGATAGAACTGAGGTGTGAACTCAACTAATCATAACACTTAACGAGACTTAGGTAAGCGAGATGTAAAGCTAATTGTACACCAACAAAAATAATAACAAAAAATACCAATACATTCACAATAGGCACAAGCTAGTAGGGTGCACTAAAAAATGACACATAACCTCAATTCCCACATTATTGTGGAAAAATTTAAATGCAGAAAAAACTAAGAATTCTAACTAACAAATAAAATCTTCTAAAATTTATTCTTCCGTAATTAGAAATAATTTCACTAACAAGTAACTTGGAAACATTCTTTATACTACTATAATCACACTATTATAATAACACTAAAATAATTACAATTGTTTGGAAATGAATTGAAATAATGAATTTGTAACAAAAATTATATCATATCAAAGCTTAAAACATTTAAAAACCCAATTTTCCATTTTTATGCAGAACCACACCTAGTTAGGTTAGGTGAAGAACTACATATTTTAAGACAATTACTTAATATAATATGAATAATTTCAATCATATAATACCCCATTATTTCCCAATTCAATAAAATGCTATATTGAAATGAATCTCCAAAGCATTAAATCTAAATAAGTATATATCATAAAATAAATTTATGGCATATTATATCAAGGATATTAGTTAATTAATTTTTAAATTTTTATATAGGTCCTATTGAGGTTATAACCTTGAATGCTAAAAATATTTATAATCCAGAGATTGGAATTATAAAAATCATTTTGGCTAAATGCTCAAAATTTCCTCCAACTATGAAATATTTCATTGACATCTTCTAAGGACAAGACCTTTTTGTTAGGGTGGCCAAGTGGAAAATTAATATTCACACATGGGTGAACCCTAAATAAATAAATAAAAACAAGAACAAGTGCATGGTCTTATGAAGGAAAAGGTCAATCCAGTGATTGATTGTGGCTAAACTAATACTTGTTAGAGACAATTTTAAAATTCAATGTTCTCTAGATTCTATTTTCTAATTTAAGACTACTTAATAGAGAACAAATTTAAATTTAATATTGTAATTTGTCCTTGAATCAAAGTGAATAGTCTACCAAGAGTTAAGTTGATAGATGACAATTGTTTGATCCCTTGAAACCTTGAATTGTAGCATAATTTAGCCAACTCTAATTGAATATGTACATAAGTCTATCGACAATTAATGAAATTATAATTTTTCTTTGAAAGTTTCAAACTACTACATTAATATTGGAAAACCTAACTTTTGTTCTTATGATTGTGATTTCATTGATTATTTGAGAATATTTTACTATGCAAAACTAGCCAAGGCTATGGTCTAATTTTTTCTAATGAATGAAGCTTAAGGAGCACGATAAAATCCACCTATGAAGCCATGTACATGAAAATAAAATACAATGGTGAGTTGTGAAACTAGAAGATGGATTTTAATTATACATTAATAAATAATCTACTTAGCATTTTTTTATAAACGAAGCTGATTTAATTTACCCTTGTCTATTGTAAATCCTAATTGTTAACATGGTTAATTCAATAGGACAAAAAATAAACTATTTTTTTAGGAGTGTTTTTATCTTTTTCTTTCTTTGACTAAATCCTTGAACATTGTGTGTCCCCAATGACATGGACACTCAAAAAAATTAACATACAAATTGAAATTTTAGACCTAAAGATGAAATTAATTAGAGTATAATGTATTCCACATCTATAAATGAATTAGGAAGGAAATCAATACTAATATACACCCAAAATCCCCATCTAAATTAAGTTGAACAAGCATTTAACTTTTACAATCATAAAATATTCAACTTTTAAACCCATTTGTGATTATAGATTTCAACTTAATGTAGTCTTCACGGATCAAGATCATACTACATTCAAGTTTACATCTTAAGAAGTTTCAAAGTCCATAATGATTACCAATTCTTTAGAAATCAATGGCCATTGAGACCATAGACTAAACTAACATATTAAAATGTTTTCCTTATAATGAGAAACAATTGCACATCACCATGGGCACTAAAAATTTTAAACTACTAACCTTAACCTATTAGTTAAATAGATTTTATAAAATACCCAAGTTTGGCTTGAATGTATGGATTTAATATCTTGGATAAAATGGGACTTTAGTAAGTTTCAATTTTAGTAGTAGTGGAATCTCAAGTATAAACATATATTTCCTTGCTAATTCAAGTTGACTAATGAATTGAAATCTAGAGGCTAGAAAATTATTTAAGCCTGCAATCCATGTTTTATTTATAAGTCTCTCCAAGATGATGTCCTCTTCCATGATACTAATGATACTGTGGAATGTTAGAGTTTTTTAGAGAATGCACCACATGTCATCCAATAGGTCTGACACTTTTCTAAGCTATGAAAAGATATGCCCTCATCAATAATTCCCTCATGTACTCACTAAACTGCATCCATCCGTCACATGGATGACTTACAAACTTAAACCTCTATATGAGTTAAATTTGATTGATTCTCTCCTTTATATAGAAATGCTCGAAATTTATTGCATTGGTGGATTTGATGCAATGAGTTAATTCTAGTTAATCTATATGTGTTCCTTTTATAGATTGAACTCTAGAATAGTAAGATCTTTTATTCAAAAGATGATCCCATTAGTGTTTAGGTAAACTTGTAGCTTGTGACCAAGCTAAAAATAGTGGGTACATGTTGCAAGTGATATTTAATGGGTTTTCATATAAAAAACCTCATTGCGTAGAGATCTTGGAACTATCTCTCAACACATTAGACTAGAGTTCTTTTGGGTACGAACTAATGTGTGTACTTTATGGAAAGAATGGTAACAAGAACGAGACTCAAAATTGTTTGCAATATGTAATTTTTTCTACCACCAATCATAGAATGAAGAAATATAAGAAAAATATTTTAGAGCAAAAAAGAGATAAGGATGAAGAGAGAAATATTAAATATTTGTTAGTGAGTTTTTTATAAGTGACAAATGGGCCTAGGTTCTAGAATTATCTTTATAATCTCTAAGACATCTATATAATGACACGTCATGTAATGGTTTTATCATCAATATATTTAGATGCAACATCAAAGTACTTTGTATGGTCAAATGATCATAAGTAAGAGAATGAGAACAAGCTTTAACATTCAAGATTTATAAATTTTTAATATTTTATACCTGTTTTATGTGCATAATGATTAGAAAAAAAATGTATTTTCTATAACATTCTATATTTGTGTTTTTCTATATTGTGTGTTTGCATCCATCTCCATTCACCATGAACAAAATGACTTACGAATGGAAATTATAGCTATTTTAAGACAACATTTTTATTATCATGACTAATGCCCTAATAATTAATTGTACCATTCTCCACATAAATAGATAAAGCAAGGAAATTTCATAATACATCAAACAAAGTTGATGTTTAGTGACAAAAAATATTTCCATCCAAATATTTAGAGCCCAACATAAATTATATTCTTCAAAGCCTCGTTTTCCTCCTTATTCCCCCTTTAATTGGCATTGTGTGCATCTATTCCTCATTTTACATACCTCAAGATTCATATGTGTAAATGATTTTCTCTATGGATCCATTAGAAACTTGAAGGATGATCCCCACTATTTTACTCTTACATTGCAGTTGTACATGAGATTCATGATAGCGATATTCACAGTACATGCATCTCACCTATTATTATTTTCACTATTAATTGAGGTTGTGTTCCACTTTCAAAATATCGGGATGGATTCTATGACTCAATTGAAGAAAAATTTGTGTACGGGCCTCATTTTTTCATATTTTCTGTAGAAAAAATAAAATCATAGATGTTGATATACATTCATTGATGATGAGTTCCTCATGGAGATCGATTGGAAGGAATAATATAGTAAAACACAAGAAAAAATATGTTACATTATAATTTCATATTGAAAACATAAACAACTTTATAAGAGACAACTTAGAAATTGGCAAGATTATCAAACTAGGTTGTTTAATGATTTGAGATTTTTATTTTCTTTCTTTCAAAAATTAATAGTAAGGATTTGTTCACACTTTGGCTGACCAAAGTTTGCTTAAATAAATAGAGATGTCTTGTTTTTCTTTTTCATAGTAAGCTCAATAAAGATGAACAATCCTTATTAGAAAATACTCTACAAATACTATACTATTATTAGAAAATGCAAAAATACTCTACAAATTTATGCTCTATTTTTGGTTGTTTATTGATGGTTGGACTTGGTCCTTGATGTTTCTTATCAGTTGGGTGGTGGTTCTATTGCAAGGTGTTGGTTTATTTTTCCCCCTACTGTTTAGCATTGGTAGTTCTACTAGCCGATAGACCTAGTTTCATTTTTTGGTTGGGTTTTGGGGCCCTTTCCCCTTCTTTTGTTATCAAAATCATCTATGCTTCAAGTAGAAAATTAGAAAAATAATAAAAATTTCTAGTGAAAAGATTTTAAATTTTCTTCAATGGTGCCCAAGTGCTCAATAGTTTGTATGCTATGTAATATTTTTTCATATGGTGCTTTAACCTACTATATTATTATTTTATTTCTAAGTTCATTGATATAATAGAGTTATACCAAAAAATGATGTTTTATTTATTGAATTTAGAAAATGTGTTAATTAAAATTGAGCATTTATTTTTAGATTTAGGAGTTTAACAAATAAAACATTATTACATTCATTTATGTGTTTCATAATTTTCATCCAAACAAAATAAAAATATTATATTGTACTTTTCTAAATTCACTTCTCATTATTTCATAGTTATTTTATTTTTATTTTATTTTATTCTAAAAAAATTAATGAATAGTGTATACTTATATGTAAGGGTTAAACTTGATAATTGTGTCACACTTTTATAAAAGAATGACCAACATAATTGTAGTTTTTCAATTTATACTGTATAAAACTAATATCTGTGCTTTCAATATCAAAACATAAATGAATGAAATATAGATTTATGTGGCTTATATTTATAATATTTTAATTTTAAAATTTTAATTTATTTTTTTGTCAATTTAAGAGAAGAATTTTAATTTATATGTATATATATAACTATACAAAAGATGAGAAAAAAAAATTTCTCACATAAATAACTTAAAAATATATTACATGAAAAAAATTAATGAATATTTTAATTTTAATAATTTTTTGACATCAAACTTAATCAAAATATCATAATTTACATAGGACATCATCTTTTGTTTAATCTTTTATCATTTTAAAAATATATACCTTTTTGGTGAAGACTCTCTCCTCTGTATATATTTGTTTTAAATGTATATTTTTAATTTCTAACTAGGCTCATGTTGACCTACTTATAATAATATTCAAAACAATCATATATTTGTAGAGTATTTTTTCATTTTCTAATAAATAATCTAGATGAATAAATATTTAGGTGAAGTAAATTATTTTTTATAAATTATTAAAGTAGTGGGTTGGCTACAACATAAATAGTTTTGATTGATACATATTTAATCAAAATAGCTTCTATTGATTTTATTTTTCACTAAAAAAATTTCAATTCATTACTTTTTTAGTAAAAACATTACTATAAAACGTATAGTATAATTTTGTAAATGAAAGTGAAGAAAATTCATGCAAGGATTTTTTGATCTAAACCCTATAAATTTTTAGGTAAAAAATATAATTTTTTTTTATTTTTAACAAAAGTTTACTATATTTTTTCAATTAATATTTTATAGTTCAGAGTAAAAAAAGTGATCCTAGATTCAATTAGCTTGATTAGAACTATCTCCCTTTCACATTACTCAACATTAAACATAAATGAACTAGGTTTTAGATTATTATCTTCTTGCCAGAATGGAGAGACAATCCCCTACTATTTATGTTTTTGCTTAGATAATCAAGGTATGGCCCTAACCCTTACAAAATGAAAAAAAAAAGGCAAACAGCTTAGCAAAACAAACTGGTCCAACACAACCAATTAGAGAGAAACAACAAGACAAAAAAAAACTACTATCAAAAGACGAGTTAAAAACACAAACTGTGAGAAAAATTTGAAGGAACGGAGATTAAACCAAGAAAAGCCTCAGAGGGCAAGTTAAACAAAACCATAACCTTCTTAGAAAAATGCTTCTTCTTTTTATGAACCATTATCTAACGATAATCAAAAACTGAAATTGATAAATTTTGATCTAAGGGGGAAGACTCCCCTCCAGAGTAGCACACAAGAGGAACAATTGATACTTTAGGTGAAGCATCTAAAACCTAGCTTGAAATAGTAGGATTTACAACATCATTCTCCAAAACATGGGAAGTAGGAGAAGTAGTATAAATAGCATTAGGAACAACCATAACCAAAGATCGCACCACAATATCCACATGAGGAGTAACATCCACCATAACCAGTTCATGTGAAGTAGAAAGAACCTACAAAGGAGAGTTTGAAGGGGCAACAAGAGTGTCCACAAGAGGAGCATAAACCACCACATCAATATTGTTTTTCATCAGAGAAGGAGAAGGAGACCTTGAATCTTCATCAGAAGAAGCAAAATCAGTAACAAGGTGCACTATCAAGTGCTCATAGAGTGAGTTCTTCCACCAGGTAGAAGAGGAAATAGTGTGGGAGCCATGAGAATAGTCACAGGCCTAGTGGCCAACAACAAAATAGTTTCTATAGTGAAATGGAAGACCCTCATAATCCACCATCTAAGACCATGACAAATCATTAACCTACAAAACTACCTCACCAGGTAGAGCCTTCGAAAGATCAACCTCCACCAAGATCCCAACAAAAGAGGTATGAGTAAAACTATTGGAAGCATTATCCACTCTCAAGAATCTACCAATAGCATTACCAATTCCCTCACAGGTAGAGGAGAACTAGAACTCTAAGGGAAGATAAGGAAATCCTACCCAAATGGGCATAACATCTAAGGGTTCATTAAAAGGATTAAAATAATGAATGCAAGGTCTCATGGAGAGGGGATGAGAGTCCTTAACCCACAAATCATAGTCTAGAAGAGTTTGCCTATCCTCAAGAGAGCTGAAACCCACAACAAGAAAACCCCTTGCGAAAGGGTAAATCTCCATCAAACCATCAAGCAAAGGAGACCAATGGTTGGTGATCCAAAGGTACAAATTAGGGAGGGAAGGCCACAAACAAAAAAATCTACAAATAAGAGCATTCTTAGAGTAAAAAGCAATATTTTTAGCAACTTTCTTACAAAGAGAGATAACAAGAGCACTGTATGCACACCACAAAGGATCCACAAATCCCTCCCTTAGCCTCTTATAATTTACAACATCAACAAAAGAAGGCTAAGGATGAACACCCATCCCCCTAGCAAAGTTCGAGGAAGCCTGAACCACGTCCATAGTAGCATCCACATTAGGGAAAGGGACTACCACAATCATCATAGCCACCCCAGAACCAACAATTTTCTCTGCCACACCAACTAAAGGCACATAGATAGTCAGAGGACCCATGCGATTAGGAAGTAATGATGAATCCCTATCCACAACCACCACCCCTACTATTTATGCTATTTTTGTGTAATGGGAATATTAAATTTGATATATGATTTGATAAGCCTATTTGACATACAACACTAGATTTAAAAATGTAATTTATCGCACAAACAAAAATGGAAAACTAAAAATCAACTTCAAATATGAAACTAAGACATAGAGAGGATTAAATTGGCTAGTCTATGGTGCAAGGCTCCCTAGCCTAAACTCCTTCTTTTTGACATCTAAAAGTTTCGAGATGTGGTTTAAGGTCTTCACTTTTCTTTCTAAGATTTTCATGTGTTGAAACCTCCAGATCTAACTTGCACAAATACAAATAGGGGCAAATATTATGTTGTATAGGGAATCACCTATTCAAACCTTATTTTGTTATTTCTACCTCAATGTATAGAGATTGATGATAATCAAGAGGGCATTCCATTGGATGAGTAAAGGCCAAAAAACCAATAATTGATTTGAAATTGATAAATGACAAGTGATAATATTACTTTTATGAGAAAACCCTTGAAAAAGAGATTCCACACATAAGTTGATTGATTGATGCCTCGATTTAGACCTACAAAAGGTTAGCTCACACACATAATGGATTGCTAAATCTAGCATGTAGAGGATAACTCAATACATCTCCATGATTTGGCATAATTGATGATCAACCCTAGTTGGTTTTGCGTTTTAATTTTGAGGGAAACTAAAAAGAGTTGATCCTATTTAATCTATTTGTTGGATCTAGGATCTCTTTTCATATTCTACACTAACCAAACTAAATATCAACAAAATAGAAATATATAGATGATCACCATGTACTAAAGAATGAAAATGAATTAATATAGGCTTTAATGATTACTTTTTGAGATTATTTTTCCAGCTCATTTCTTCTCTTAAATCGCCATGTACCTTATCCCTTCTAGTAATATAACTTTTTATGCATGAAAATTACATTTTCAACAACCTTTAGTTTTTAGCCTTCCCTAATAACTATAACATCATTTGGTCCCTCTTCTTCTTAAGTCCATTTACATGTACTTTCATATTTCCTTACTCATTTTCTATTTTTGCTAAGATTTTGTTTCCTTGAATTATCTTTCCATAAAAAAATTCTTATTTTAATTTAATTATTCTTTAGTACTATTTTTGAGTGGGTGAGTTCCCTAATTCATAGGTTTAGGAAAAACTATTTAAATCTTGGCTCATTGAATTAGCACAATTTATCAATCATTTCATTGTTATTTTAATTGTGAAATAAAGTTTTCCTCCTACAATAGTTTGTAGATATTGACCTACTTATGTATATATCTATGCGCCTTGTCCCTTTGTTGGGCTAACAACACACCGTTAATACTTACTTCAAAACCAAGACGAAACCATATAATCTTCCCTACACATGACTAACCTAGTGCACATCAACATTACATGAACACTTTAGACAACTTGTCAAGATATTATTTCACAAATGATACAAGGAATCATCTCATTTAAATTATATTAATAATCTTGGAAACTAGAATATAAGATTAATCTTAAAATATTAAATTTTAAATCAACCATCTAGCTTTAGTTTGAGCTATCAAATTTACACAACGTGATCTCAAGAATATTATTATGTGTGTACATAAGATTTCACATAGGCTATTTTAATTAAAATAAATATTTAATCAATTATCATGATTAGCCAAAAATCATAGTTAAATTGAATATTGTTCATACTAATTAAATCCATAACAACTAAATGTCAAAATGAAATTTTATAATCAACCAATCATGATAAATATAACTATGAGACACAGGTATAAAATTTAGAATCTTATTATAGGGTCCCAAAAAACTTACTGAATATTGGCCTAATTCAAAATGGGGAATTGTAGGGTATTACAAACTCTAACATGCCTCAAAACTTATTCACTATCATTAATTGAATCAACATTGAAACTTATTTGTTTTGGACTAAATTCCCACCATAATCTTGTCCACCTTTTTAATAAAATATTTATCAATTGTATTTAAGTATTGATAGTTCTAATCATGACATGTGCTCATGCAAAAACAGATTATATTTTTTTGAGTATGTATTCAAAGTACTCATCCCTAGGGTATTTATCGTTTAATAACTTTGAAAACAAAAGAGGATAATATATTCACATGTACACCTTTAGTATTTTTAAATTCTCACATATCAACTACTTTTTCTTCACGAATCATATCATCCACCTTCAAGCTTACTCTTATTGTATGTTGTAGAATAAATCTTAAGACTTGACTAATTTACAAATAAGTATGAACTTGAATCCTTTCAAAACAAGCCCCATGATGCTCTTTAGCATTGTCCATATTGTGTCACTTCAAATAGCACCAAATACAATTTTTTTATATGAACAAAAAAAAGTAGTGTTTCTCTAGACATGAGTGTAAAAATATATATCTCACATTGTGTTAGAAAGGTTTGTATTACTATTACAATTATGACTTAGACTCGTAGATTGTCAACACTGAATTGTGTCTACCTTATTATCCACAATCTAATATTAGATTTCAAATATTAGTATTCTATTGCAATGTATAATAAAATAAAGTTCACACTATATAATATGAAAAATTATTTCTTTCCCATATTAACGCAACACATCACCTTCAATTTATTTATATAATCAATTAATCATTCTAATTACCTATATCAAAAATTACTCTTGGTTAATTGATTTTATTAATTAAAAATTTTAAAGATGCCCTTTATTACCCTTCAATTATATATTTATATACACACTTGTAAATCGAATATAAGTATATATTAATAAAAGTTTAGGTTGCTAAAAATCATTTCAATAATAGAAGTCAAGTGGTTCTATATCTCTACACCAATTTCACTTCAACGATCCTGGAAAAAGAATGACAAAAATTGTTAACTAAAAGTGTCCACATAGTATTACTGTTTCCAACTTTACGAAATAAGATGGGAATATCAATAGTACAACTTACTGGTACTGTATTGTATTCAACGACATCAAGGCAGTAGTGGACTATATATGGACAAGAGAACTGAACAAGCACCGGTGTCACACAATCCTTACACTAGTTACCTTTAACCGAATATATATGTCACATCTAATTTCTAGATCTCTCTCAAGTATAAATTATTTTACATACATGCTGAACTTATCAGTATACTGTACTAGAAAATCTCAGCATCATAAGAGTACTGAACAAGAAAATCTTAGCATCGACCAAAGGTTAATAAAGAAAAGCAATGATATAATCCTTACAAAGTGGACACCAGTGTAGTGAAACAAGAAGGAATAGCTGGCATTGATCTGATATATAGTGACGTTGGGTAAGGCTCCTCCATTCCTTTCTAGTCTTGCACAAACTTTGTGTCACTCCACCAGTTCTTACAGTCATACACAGAACAAAAGGCCTGCAAACAAGTGAGAATCAAAAGTATGCCACTAGCCAAAAAAGTGAGACACTGCCACAAACCAAAGATGTTTTTGTTCATGTACTCCATCACAACAATGCTCCATCTTGTATTATAATTCTTGTTGACGTCAGTTATAACTTGGTCCAGATACTTAACTTTTGTCAATTTCACACACTTACCAATGCCGTTCCACAGGCTCGCCACTTTCCCCTCGTTTGCCAGGTGATTGCAAATGATGTTGTTGTTTACCAGCAGTCGAACATCTTCATCTTTGTTGATGATCCCATTCATGAAATCCATGTAGCGAGTGAAGATCAGCACACCAGGAGCCGCCGAAGCTTCGAAGGCCACTGGATTTCTGAGAATCACTTCCGAATTGGCATCCAGCTTCACTTTCGGAAGATAAAGAATAGCAGTCGTTGGGTCGAAGCGAATTGTGGTGAGGTTGTGAAAAATCTATTATAGTTACTGATTATTAATCTCCTATCTATAAAGATTATTTGATTGCCGAAAATTAATTCACAGCAAATACTGAAAAATAATACAACTGCAACTTCATAAATAAAACTTACAGGAATAGAGAAGAAAACATGCAAACTAATAAACACAATATTTTTGGACAAATTGTCCCTAGAAAAACCCTGGAGGGAAAACTAGTACTGCAGATGAGGAATTATAGTAATCTTCAGCAAATCAAGAGATACAAAAGAACTGCTTTCCTCTTACTGACAAAGCTCCGACAATATTCTTCACCGAATATTCTTCTCTTAATTTCTCCTGCTAAAATTCCACTGCTGCTGCCTCCAACACTATCACTACGCCCTTGCTATCACTGCAAATATTTCTCATACTTGTGTCTATCAGTATGTGTTCTCCAAATGCCCAATGACCCCCTTTTAAACTATTCTCATTGGAAAACCAATGGCCAAGATTTAATCTCAACCAATGGCTAAGATTAATTAGACTCTAACAAACCCTAACTAACTGGTTTCTAGAAGTCTCTAGAGGAATCAATTATTTAATTAAATAATTAAATATCTGGACCTAACTAACTTCTATCTAGAAGTCTCAAGAATTAAATGCCAATTCTTGGAATTGGAGAAACAATTATTCGAGCTACAATATTTAATTAACACTCCCTCTTAGCGAGGAAGGTGTTCTGCATAACACCCAACATATCTCTGAAGAAGATGAATTTCGCCTTCCCCAAAGCCTTTGTCATAATGTCTGCTACCTGCTGATCTGTAGGTATATACTGTAGTTGAATAATGCCCCATTGTACACAATCCCTGATGAAATGATACCTGATGTCTATATGCTTAGACCTATCATGAAACATCGGATTCTCAGACAACTTGATGCAACTCTGATTGTCACAGTCTATCACTATAGTCTCAACCCTCTAACCTAACAAGGCTACTAGCAACTTTCGAAGCCATATAGCCTCACATGTCGCCATGCTAGCTACTATGTATTCTGCCTCTACAGAACTTAGGGCCATGGACTTCTGCTTCCTACTGTACCAAGAGACAACTCCTGATCCCAAGCTAAAGCAACACCCTGAAGTGCTTTTCCTGTCCATTGTACTACTTTCCCAATCTACATCAGTATAGCCTATCAACTTGATACCATCACCTCGAGTATATTTGATCCCATACTCGATTGTACCACACAAATACTGCAACACATGCTTTGCTGCTATCCAATGCATTCCCTTCGGCCCAACCATGAACTGACTAAGAGAATTTACTGCAAAGGATATATCTGGTATGGTGTTGACCAAATACATGAGAGACCCAATCAACTATCTGTATAAAGTGGGGTCGACATCCTTCTCCCTGGATGAGTCTACCTTCTTCCAATTCATGATCATAGGAGTAGACATGGCTCTGCAATCCTCCATCTCGAACCTCCTCAAGATTTCAATGTAGTATTTCCCTTGACCAGGGAAAATCTCACCATCTATCTGCCATACCTCCATGCCTAGAAAGTAGTGCATAAGCCCCAAGTCCTTCATCTCGAACTTTGCTGCAAGGTCCCTCTTGCACTCCTCTATGAGCCCCAGTGAACCTGTTAAAAACAAGTCATCTACATATAGAACAAGAATGAGAATTTCACCCCCAACTACCAAGTAGTAGAGATTAGCATCCACCTCACTCTTCACAAAGCCCAATCCCTGCAAGTATTCATTAATGCACTCATACCACACCCTGGGAGCCTGCTTGAGTCCGTACAAAGCTCTCTTCAATCTACACACGTGGGTTTCACTGCTGTGTGCTACAAAGCCCTCTAGTTGTTGTATGTATACTTCCTCTTTCAACTCATCATTAAGAAACGCTGTCTTGACATCCATTTGATGGATCTGCCATCCCATCTGTGCTGCAAGAGAGATCACAGCTCGTATAGAAGTATACCTGGCCCCTAGAGCGAATGTCTCCTCATAGTCTATTCCCTCATTCTGAGAGAAACCCTTGGCCACAAACCTTGCCTTGTATTTCTCGATGCTACCATCTACACTGTGCTTGATCTTATAGATCCAGTGAGATCCAACCACTGCCCTATCTGTTGGTCTAGGCACAACCTCCCACACATCGTTCTGCACTATTGAGGTATATTCCTCAACCATTGCATCTCGCCACACCTGTTGCTATGCGGCCTCCTGATAACTAGAAGGCTCACTATCTATCAACTGACTAACTAAAGCCATATAGTCATTATACCTGGCTGGTTGTCTTCGTTGCCTACTATTCATCCTGGGAGCTCCCACAAACTCTTGAGTATCTTATTGGTTACTGCTACCAACTGTAGAGGATGAAATATGAAGCCCCATGTGTTCCTGATGCATCTCTTGGATCTGCTGCATTTGTTGCTCCATACTCTGCGAACTCTCAACATCTGAGCCTGTGCTTGTACTAGTCACTATACTCGAGCTTCGTTGTCCCTGATCTGATTGCTCAATCCTTGGAGCTTTTGTTGGCTGCTCACTCTGATCATCTGCTGGTAAATCTCTGGACCTTCTAAATGCCTTGTCCTTCATGAACTTGACATCACGCTTGACTATAATCCTCCTGGCCCCTGGAATAAATATCCAATATGCCTTTGAGGTCTCGCTGTACCCCACAAAGTACCATCTCTGTAGCCTGATCTAACTTGGAATGTGTAGCACCTAGAATGTGACAATATGCCAAACTCCCAAATATCTTGAAGTGGCTAACATCTAGCTTCTTCCCTGAGAATGCCTCCTC
The DNA here is from genome assembly GCA_007115665.2 of Sequoiadendron giganteum. NCBI lineage: Eukaryota > Viridiplantae > Streptophyta > Pinopsida > Cupressales > Cupressaceae > Sequoiadendron > Sequoiadendron giganteum. The sequence continues at coordinate 485,440,824 of CM021100.1, read as the reverse complement.
TGGTGTCATCTTTCCCAATACCTTATGTGGAACCTTGTTTTGTATGTATACTACTGTACTGCATGCCTCTACCCATAAGTAACGTGACATATCCTGGTCATACAACATAGCCCTTGCTGCCTCTGATATAGACCGATTCTTCCTTTCAACAACCCCATTCTGTTGTGGGTTGTAAGGAACAGTCCACTCTCTCTTGATTGCTTCCCTGGTACAGAACTCCTAGAACTCTTTCCCTTTGTACTCACCTCCATTGTCTGACCGAAGAACCTTTATCTTCTTGCCTATCGAATTCTCCACAAGAGCTTTGAACTCTTGGAAGCGACTAAAAACCTCATCCTTGGTCTTCAAGAAGTATATCTAGGTCTTCCTAGAGAAATCATCAATAAAAGTAACAAAGTACTCATATCCTCTGAGAGACTTCATCGACATTGGTCCACATATATTTAAATGTACTAGATCAAGAACACCCTTGGATCTGGTGTCACTCCTTGGAAAAGCTGCTTTCACAAACTTCTCCAACACACATCCCTTACATACATCATCATGCTCTGTGCTCACCTCTGGAACACCTGTCACTGTCTCAAGAAGCAATTTAAGTGCTCCATGATGTATATGGCCCATCCTCCTATGCCATAGCTCTCCTTGATCTCTAGAATTTCCGCTCCTCATCAGTGCCTTATGAGTATCAAACTGCAACCTGTAAAGTCGGCTGCTCCTAACTCTAATAGCTATGGGTGATTTCCAATCCTTGTGCTTGATTAACACGTTTGCCCCTCTAAAGAGTACATTGTAGCTTTTATCCTGAAGGACAGATATGGAAATAAGATTCATACCCAAGCCTGGCACATGCAACACATCATGAATGGGAATCGGCTTGCCATTCTCCCTCTGAAATAGAACAATCCCTTTTCCATCTAGATTTAGTTTGGACATGTTCCCCATAGAAATCTGGATTCTGATGTCCTCCTCCTTATAACTAGAGAAGTATTCTCTAACTCCTGTCATATGAAATGACGCCCCACTATCTATATACCAAACACCCTGTGAGGTTGAGCTAACCATACAAGCTATGAGTGCAAACTCATCTTCCATTCTGCTAGAGAGCTCATTTGCACTTGTTGAAGCTGCTGTCTACTTCTTGCCTTTCTTCTTTTGTGGGCAATTGCTGACATAGTGGCCAAACTCGTGACAGCCGTAGCACTTGACTTTAGACAAGTCCTTTTTCTTCTCGCCTTTAGGATTTGATCCTTTGCTAGACCCCTTCTTTGCTTTACCTTTTCCTGCTAGGGCAACGTTTTCCTGTTTTGCCTCACTTTTTTGACTTTTACTGTTGGCACCATTGACAAGGCTTAATCTAAGCTCCTCCTGAGTGAAGTCACTCCATAGTCGATCCTAACTCGGTAAGATGTCTCGTCCATTAATAACTTGAACAAAGACATCCCACTGCTTAGTAAACCCATTTAGGGCTATTCGTACTAGCTCGTCATCACTTGGTTTATCTCCAACAGCTGCCAGCTCATCTTTGACAAGTCTAATTCTAGTGAGGTAACCTGTAACGTCCTCTCCCTTGTTCATCCTGGTATTCCTCAAATTTTCTTTGAGAATCAGCTTCCTGTTAGTGGTAGCATTCTGGTACAGATTCAAAATGGCATCCCACATCATCTTCGCTGTATCCAACTCTGTGATATGTGGAACAATATGATCCTTAATACCATCAAGAATCAACCTCCTTGCCTTGGCATCTTCCTTCTTACATGCTAAGAGCTGCGTTGGATTTGTAGGTACAGCTACAACACTGGTAACATATTCCTTGATACCATTCTCTTTCAGCAATAAAGAAATGCTGGATTTTCAGACACCAAAATTTGAGGCTCCATCCAATCTATCCTGATCTCTTAAACCTGCTGAGGCCATCTCAAACAAGAAAATAGTAATAACAAAAATAATAATACTGAAGAGGTAGAACTGGGTTTTATAAACCCTCTATTTTTCTTTTCTTCCTATGCCTGTGCTGAGCTCTTTCTACCCTTAGATCTGCTCTGATACCATGTGAAAAATCTATTGCAGTTGCTGATTATTAATCTCCTATCTATAAAGATTATTTGACTGCTGGAAATTAATTCACAACAAATATTGAAAAATAATACAACTGCAACTTCACAAATAAAACTCATAGGAATAGAGAAGAAAATATGCAAACTAATAAACACAATATTTTTGGACAAATTGTCCCTGGAAAAACCCCAGAGGGAAAACTAGTACTACAGATGAGGAATTATATTAATCTTCAGCAAATCAAGAGATACAAAAGAACTGCTTGCCTCTTACTGACAAAGCTCCGACAATATTCTTCACTGGATATTCTTCTCTTAATTTCTCCTGCTGAAATTCCACTGCTGCTACCTCCAACGCTATCACTGTGCCCTTGCTATCACTGCAAGACTATATGATATCACTACAAATATTTCTCCAACTTGTGTCTATCAGTATGTGTTCTCCAAATTCCCAATGACCCCCTTTTAAACTATTCTCATTGGAAAACCAATGGCCAAGATTTAATCTCAATCAATGGCTAAGATTAATTAGACTCTAACAAACCCTAACTAACTGGTTTCTAGAAGTCTCTAGAGGAATCAATTATTTAATTAAATAATTAAATATCTGGACCTAACTAACTTCTATCTAGAAGTCTCAAGAATTAAATGCTAATTCTTGGAATTGGAGAAACAATTGTCCGAGCTACAATATTAAATTAACAGAGGTCTCCGTCGGTTGGAATGAATTTTACTCTGGTTGAGGATAAATCGAAGATCGAGGGAATCGCCAATTCATCCCTTGTAGGAGGAGTTTCCATAGAGGAGGACCCTTTGTCAGTATTGTCTTGATCTTTGTCAGTGGTCGAGGAGCCGAAAAGAATAGTTAAAGGTCCCTTAAACGCGCGCAAGATTGGCAGATTTCCAAGAATGGAAAGAAGGTGCAGGGGCAACTTAGCCAAAAACTTCACGGCTCTCGATTTAAATAGATGGTGAGGAAGTGCTGTGAGACATTGGATAGGACCGATGTTTATCGAGGAAACAACTTTCCATCCTGCATTCAGAGCCTGTGTAACATAGGTTGTATCCGGTAATTCCTCCTTTTCCTCCTTGTTCCCCTTTGCGTTGGCATCGTCCATCATAGCCGTAGGGACAATTGAGTAATAAAGAACCTCCAGTAAGTGAGCCCAATCTTTTATACGTAGCCTTGAACTCTCGGGCATCTTGAACATAAAGGGCGACAATTCTTCACAAGCAAGACTTAAAAGATTCGAGAGCCTTTCTTCCGCCTTGTCTTGAGAACCCAACTGCATCTCCAGTAGCTTCTTCAAGAGGAACAGTTGTACCTGATTCTCAAGCATCATTAGATCTCTCATAATTGCATTGTGGGTGGTGCTCCTGCCAGAGGGATCTAAAACTCTACCCAATTCCTTGACATCGGATGACACATGTGATGAAACCTTGTCCACCTGTTTGACGTAGAATTGTAAGCACTCCAACACGAAGGAGGCATCCAAAGCCATGAGCCATGCTAGGGCTTCCTCTCATGCTTCTTCATCTCGTTGACTACAAATTCGAACGTTAAGTCTCCAACAATCCTCTTCTGGAATCTTCGAGCAGCAGCCACTTTATATCTTTCCATTTCGAAGAGATCTGATCTCCACTGGTGATATGGTCTGATGGAGACACATTGTGGAATATATGCTTCCGCCTTCACTGCCAACAACTCCTTGGGCAGAGCGAACACAGATATGCAAGACTCTTTTTCTTCTTCTTGCTCACCATTAATCTGAAGCTCCTCCTTGATTTGAATGACCCAGAGATCCTGATCGATATTTACCTCAACTGCAGTCTTTAATTCCATGGTTAATCCTATTAAAAAAGGAATGATAGATCATAGAAATCAAATAGACAAATAGTAGGCAAGCAAAGGCTGGAAAATATGTGAAACAATGCGGCAGAGGGTCCTCTATTTAGTGGCGAGCAAAAGTAAGGCAAATTAAATGGAAATTCCTATACCTCAAGCTTCACATGTGTAAATGCTTTTCACCATGGATCCCATAATAGCCATATTCGTGGTGCATGCATCTTATATTTTCTTTTCACCCTTAGTGGGGTATGTGTTCTAATTTCAAACTGTGGGGACTGGATCTGAATGCGTCCATGACTTGGTGTACTGGCCCCATTCTGTCACGTTTTCTACGCCAACAATTACAAATACAGGCGTTCATATACATTGCGTTCATTTGTTTGCGCGGTATTTAATGAAAAATTTCATTGACATAATGCCCATGCAGGATGATTGGAAGGAATAATATTTTAACCATAGGAAACAATGTATTGCATTGGTTATTTGTAAAGTAATTATAAGATTATATTGAAAGTATAATAAATTAATGAGAGGCAATTGGTAATGGCCACATTTACGTAACGTGTAGAATTCTATTTCTGAGTCACTTAGATTCTGTTGAAATTGTAGTGAAGATTTACTCATACTTTGATTCGCAAGGGTTATCTTGTGTACATTGAGAAAACCGGTTCGTTCGTGTGATTATAAGATTCATAAATGTGAACAAGATTTGTGCTTTCAAATAGAAAACTTTCAAATTTTAATGCGGAAATTAGAAAGAAGTTTTTAGTTGGCATTGTTATGGGAGGTTTAAAATCTATTATGAGGATGTATTTCACATAGACTACTTAAGCACGAAGGTTTGATAGTCATATTTATGAAGTGGATGATGAAAACGTTGTAAAATTTTAATGAAAGAAAAATGATACTATGAGTTTTTTTAAATATTTAATAGTCATGTTTATGAAGTGCATGACAAAATATCATGAAATTTTAATGAAGCAAAATGACAATGGCCAGGAAGAATTTTTCTAATGTGTTTTATTTAATTTGTTTTAATATTTAATTCTTTCAATTTTTAAATAATTATTTTTGTTAAGAATTTAAAATTATTTATATATGATTGGTTTAAGATTGAAAATAATGTTTGGTTATGATTATATAATATTATTAGTCACATAGTATGTGATAATATTTTTTATTAACATTTGAATTACCTATTACTAAATAAAACAATTAAAAAATAATTTCAATTACCATCTTTCTTTATTAAGCTACATGACGTCTTTATACTAGCAAATATGTGCTCTTAGGATGTTTACCCTTGAGATACTTTTGAACTCCCTTAATTTTAATTGTTGTTTCTTTGCATAATAAGCTTGTTATATGCATTAATATGTTACATACTATATTCAAGTGATATCAATTTTGATATCAATACTCCCTACTAATTTTCTTGTAAATTTGTTTCATATATTTGCAAATTATATTACAAGAAATCACTTTTAATATTCAATAAACTAATATTACCATTCAATCTAAGATCATACATAAGAGAACACAAATATACTTGAAAAATACATATATTTATTGTACTATAAATATTGGAATTATTAAATAATTTTTTTGTCCCTATAAAATCTTAATTGTAATACATTTTTGAATCTAGTAAGATCTCTATCTACATTTAACTGAACAAAAAAAATACCACTAGACTTGTTTGGGATATAAAATCACTTTGGCTAAATGCTTCCAAGTTCTTCAAACTACCAAATATTGCATTGACACCTTGTGAAGCAAGGACCTTATTTCAAGGCAGCCAGCTGGAAAAGTAATCTTGATACATGGGTGAACCCTAAATTAAACAATATGGAAATAACCAGTGCATGGTCTTATGAAGGAGAAAAGGTCAATCAAGCAATTTAGTGGCTAAAATAATAATCAGTGGAGATAATCATAGAATTGAATGTTCTCCAAATTTTATTTTCTTAATTCAAAATTATTTGGTAGAGGATAGATTGTAAGTTAATATTGTTCATTGTGTTCAAATGAAAGTGATTAGTCTACCTAGAATTAAGTGGATAGAGTAAGAATTATTGGATCGTTTTGAGCTCTTGAATTTAGTATAATTTGACCAATTGTAATTGTGTATATGTATATATCAAAATATCCACAATTAATGTAATTAGAAATTTTTTTAAATTTTCAAACCAATAGTTTAGTAGTGGCAAACCTAATTCTTGTTGTTGTCTTGATGTTTTCATTGATTATTTGACAAGATTGTGTTCTATGAAATTATCCAAAGCTATGGTCTAATTTTTGTAATTTTCTAGTGAATGAAGTTCAAGGAGTCTAAGAAAACCCACCTATGAAGTCATGTACAAGAAAATGCACTACAATGGTGAGTTGTGAAGTTGAAAGATAAAGTTTAATTGTACATTCATACATCATCTACTTTGTGGTAGCTAAATTCTGCAGCATGTTTGTATATCATGGAAATCAAACTAACATGGAAAAACCAAGCAAACCCTATGAAATATTACTCCATACTAGACATGCTAAATTAAGACATTGAAACAACTAAAAATGCCAAATTAAATAATTAAAAGCACAAATAATATGAAGCACATCTATCCCATATTGGATTGGTGCTCTTTGAATATGTGAAAGAGCCCTTTCCCAATCCTTGATTAAGCCAAATTAGATGATAGACAATGAGATGCCATGAGCTCAAGTTGCCTATAGTGTAGATGCTTTAAAATGTCGATGATGAAGAGCAAGATTGATTCTCAAATGAAGAGAGTAACCTTGCCTCAAGATGTGTTGTCTATTTGAAGGAGAGAAGCCTTCAATTTATAGTTGAACTTGAAGAGAGGAGAGGCCAAATTAATGAATGTGGGATCATTCATGAGCCAATGACAAGATGACACTTGTCAAGGTGTGAGAGGGTGAGGAATGTGCAAGTCTTGGCCAATGTGCCCATTCAAATTTGAAAATGGCCATAAATGCATGTGGTTGAGTCTTTGTCCAAAAAGTCAAAGATGAGAGTTAATGAGGGAAAATATGGGTTTTAATAAATCAAATAAAGTGATTTATTGTGCAACTGGTTAGTTAAGAGTTTGGATTTGACTCTAGTTGAGTCAAAAGCTAGAGAATGGTAATTATGATTAGAAGTTAATTAATTTAGATTAATTAACTTAGGGGATTTTAGGGACTTGATATTTGATTTAAATCATTTTGATTTATTGAATCAAATAAGAAGAACCTTAGGACTTAATGAAATAATTTAATTTATTTAATTAAGCCTGATGAAGCTAAGGAATTAATCAATAAATTGTTTTAATTGCTTAATAGCAGAATTTGATGTTAGTTAGAGCGAGATGTAAGATGTCTATTTTACATGTCTACATTTTGCCCCTCTTTGAAGCAATGTACTTGTTGCATTGATTCAAAGAATGATGTTGCCGACATCGGAATTAAAAAATTCTTTGGTTTTTTCGGATGCCCCAATGGAAATAAGTACATTAGTACATTGCCCCCTCAAGAGATCAAGCAAAAAGATTCGATTTGAGGTGGATCTCACGACAAAGAGGTTCAAAATGGATGTATGGATTGCAAGAATATATGATCTATATGATAATTATGATGTAAATGAGATGTTTGAAAGATGCTTAGAATAACAAATCTATAGAATAACATCTGTAATGATTATGTAATGCATGTGAGATGGATGAGATGGATGATGTTGTCCTATAATGATATGACATGATTATGCGAGATGAGAGGATGAATGTATCATGGATGCAGGATGGATGCATTGTTAGCATGAAAGAGGATAGAAGAATGAGAGGGATCAACCCTTAAATTCAAGAAGATGAAGAAGTCCAACTAGTCCTCTAGTCATTGAGAATTTATTGGATATGATGATGAATGATGATGATGTATTGCTTATCCAAGGATGGGAAAAGAGCATACCTTTCTTTATGTTTGATAACACACGTAGGTGCGATGCATCAAGGTATTAAGAACCAGGATGGTGTGGCGCCTAGTGTGATGGACTTTGACTCGTCAAACAGATAAGAGTACTCTTGTTCACACTTGACAAACATAACCTTATTCAGAATGCAGTTCATAAATTCTAGACATCTCAGACCAAAACATAAAAAGGAAAGCCTTCTTATGTGGTCAACAAGATACCTAAAACATCCTTCCTACAAACAAAACAAAGTATGCATGATGAAGTTATTTTACAAGAATATCCAACAAGCAGAACAAATAAAAAGATAATGATCATTGCCCCATTCCTTTCTCTCTAAACCTATTTTGTTTAGGCATCATCGAGAGGTCCTTGGAATGAGCACAAAATAAGATAAGTCAAAAAGACCAAATAAAGTAAACAAACAAGCTAATGTTCTTTGTACCGCTAGCCAAGACTAACTACTATGGGGTACTTGATGCTGATGTCCATCGCAGGAAGGTCGCATTCCTAGGACATGTTGTGATTAGGGTTTTGATAAAATTGATTGGATGATAAGTTATTGATACTCTGAGTTGACCAACTTGCTTGCTTACTAACTTAGGCTTAAGACTCTGACGATTAAGTGTTCACTTTTGAGCCTACTAAACTTGCTTCTAATTGACTCACCAAAGAGTGAAGGCGATGATTGACTTTATTCAAACGGATTGCCAAATGTGATGGATGCCTAAGGACTGACCTAAACTGTAAACCAGATGGGCAAACAGATTGCCATTGCAACATATCCCTAAAGGGCTAACCTAAACTGTAAACCAAATGGGCAAACAGATTGCCATTGCAACAAATGCCTAAAGGGCCAACCTAAACTATCTCGGGGGATGATCAAAGATCAACCTTGCCTATGTTCAAGCTTAGAGACGACGTAGTTCAGACAAGGTGAAAGACTGACATGACTTAATGATGAATTTATGAAGATTTTCTGAGATTTTGACTTGCTTTTGGATTTTTATGAATTTGGGAAGAGCACAAAAGATATACACAAATCTGATCCACTGCTAGTTTCAAGGGCATGCCCACAGCGTTTAAGCGATAGACTACTTCGATAAAGGCAGGACAAGTTGACCTTAGGAAAATGCCAAGTAGTACTATGGTGGAATATGATATGGGCACCAGCTCAAGCTATTGTATGGATGCGAGTAGATGGGTGGATGGATGATTAATGAAAATATGTTGGAATGGATGATTGTTGTTCTCCTAGCTATTTCCTTGATTGTGGTTCAGAATTGGATTTGTGTATATTTTCAGATTTTGATTACCGGCTGGTTGCTCGACATTGACGATCTTATCTTCGATGAGGTCTTGGATGATATTCTTTAGCCTCATGAAATTTATGGTGGTATGTCCCTTGATCTTGTGAAAGTCACAAAGGAGGTTTTCTTTGTACCATGGCGGTTTGGTCATGGGTTCCGCATATTGCTCAGAGTTGGAGATTTTGATTAGGTTTTCCTCAACCAACTTCTTCATTATGGATTCAATTGATTCTCCAAGAGCTATGAAATTTTGCTTGGGAGGATATTTTCCTGGGGGAGGTGGTCCTCATTGATTATTCAATTTTTTAATTTTATTGCTAGGAAGCGGTTGCGATTGTGCTACTATATTAGTTTGCACATTATTGTGATTATGATTTTGCAATTGCTGATGAGTCTGGATGCTCTGCTTAGGGGCACTGATGACCACTTTAGCATCGACCACGCCAACGTTTGTGATGTTTTTGTTCCTCGACCATGTTCGAGGTTTATTGTTATAATTGTTGGATGAACGGTTATCCTCGCGCAGCAAGGGCTTTTTTGATGTTGAGCACCTTTGGGATCAATTGATCGTATGATGTGATGCATTACATTTTTAAGTAGAATCCAAGTTTTCAATTTATATTGGATATGATTGTGCAAACTTGTTGTTCTTTTGGCATGGTCCACTTGCTCTAATTGGTCTTGGATAGCCATCTTTGCAAGAAGGATGCAAATAATTGTCCTTTTCTTTTTTTGAGCGCGTTGATAGTTCTTCCAAACTAACATTTACACCCGTCTTGAAAGTGTAAATTTTAAGGAATGCTTCCACACTTTCCTCGAATGTTTTAATGCCAGTGGGTAGGCAAGAAAACCATTCCATGGCTGGACCAGTCAGATTATGGGGGAAGAGTCGCATTAGGTATGTGTCATCGTATGCAACCTCCATGCAATGTACCTGAAATTCCCTAATGTGATTTTAAGGGTTTGCCATTCCATTATACTTATCAAATTTGGGGATTTAAAATCCCTTTGGGAATGGTACCATTGTGAAATCTTTTTTGAACGGATAGGGACACAAGTTTCCCGGTGTTTTGGTTGTTTTCCCTAATTGGAGGTCCAACACTTGCTGCAAGAGTAGTTTGATTTGTGTTGCGACATCATTCTATGGATCGAGAGGTGGGATGAATGTATTTTGAGGTGTTTAATGTGTTTGATTGGTGGGAGGGTACTAGTGGGAGTTTGCTACAAACTCTGCTATGCATTTAAGGCCTGCTGACATGCCTGCATTTGCATCAACAACTCTTGTTGTTGTTTTTGCCAACGAGGCTTGTTGTTGGGTCGAGCTGCTATAGCACCAACGAGGCTTGTTATTGGTCGAGCTGCTACTGCGTCAACGAGGCTTGTTATTGGTCAAGCTACTACTGCACCAATGAGGCTTGTTATTGGTCGAGCTGCTACTATGCAAACGAGGCTTCTTATTGGTCGAGTTGCTATTGCGCCAACAAAGCTTGTTGTTGGGTGAGCTGCTATTGAGCCAACAAAGTCTGTTATTAGGTGAGTTGTTGTTGAGCCAACAAAGTTTGTTATTGGGTGAGCTGGTGTTGAGCCAATGAAGTCTGTTATTGGGCGAGTTGCTATGCCTAAAAATCTTCCAGGGCCTTTTGGTATGCTTTCCAATGGATTGCTTGCAGTTGTGCATGGTATTGTGCTTTCTGGGCTACTTGAGCTTGTGCTTGTTGGGTTGCTTGTGTCACTTGCAAAACTTTTGCAACTTGCTAGTTTTAGAGCACCTTTTGGCAAGCAGCCTTTCGAGCAGCTTGCAACATGATGGAGAATGAATTTTTTTCATGTTGTGCTTTGGCGGCGGTGGTGGTGGGAATGATGCCAACCATAAGACCAATTGATGTTGACATTTCTTGAATTGGATCTTTGTTGGGTATTGTTGGTGGATTTTGATCATGATTGAAAAGTGGCCCTTTGTGTGTGTTGATTTGATCATTGAATGAGATGGAAACATATCTTCAATGTGTTCATTGATGGATTGATCTTGATCACCATTTTCAACAAGTGTGGAGGAGAGATTGTTAATGTTATTGCTAGTGGTTGAATTCTGATTAATGTCCCTAATAGCTATTAGCTTTTGATCAATTAGGTCTTGGATGAGATTTTGAGTTGAAAACAATCTGATGTTGCATGTCCCTTTACTTTGTGAAAATCACAAAAGTGTTTCTCATCATACCCTGGCGGTTTCACCATGGGCTCTTGATAATTCACATAAATAGGGATTTTAATGAGATTTCCTTGTATCAATTGTTGTAAGACAGACTCAATTGGTTTCCCAAGAGGTGTGTATTTTTGTTTGCTACCTTGTGAGATTTGTACTTTAAATGGACCTTATGGCAATTGATTTTGGAGATGCGATGATTGATCTTTGAGATGTGGTGATTGAGTTTGTTGTTGATTTCATTGATCTTGATATCCAATTTCTTGACATTGGAAATATTGTTCTCGATGTGGTTGTGGAGATAGCTCAATGCTTTGATGACATGGTTCAACCAATAGAATAGTGTATTGATTTTGGGGTGGATACATCTCTTGGTGCAATGGATCCACTACTTTGGCAAGCGAAGCAATTTGATCCTGCAAAATTTGATCTGTATTTTCTTGATATGGCTAACTTGGTTATTTAGCAATCAGATTTGAAATGTATCCTTGTGGTTCTTTCTTGGGATCATGGACAGGTTGATTCTGGATAATTCTCTGATTTGGTGTGATGTTTAGATTCAACATGATAGATTGAAATTGAACATTGTTGTGGTTGGGAATCATATTGCCCTGATTTAGGTAACTTTGATTTCGCATGTTGTTACCTTGATTTGGATCAATACATGGAGTTTCCAATATACTATTGGGATTTTGAACAACATTGATTTGACTTACAAAAAATATCTATCTCAAAGTTCACCAAGTGTGGACTAGAAATGTTCATTTTCAACAAACTTGTATTTGGCATGAATGGATTTGGTGGGATAATGTTGTTTGGAAAACTCATGCATTGAGTGTTTGGTTGATAGATTTGTAGATTTGGACTTGGATTTAAATCTATCATTGGAAAAGATGTTCCAAACTTTAGATTGGGCATACTCACATTTGTATCAGTGAAGTTTGGAGGAGATAATGATGCCACGTTTGAATTGCATAAATGTGAGTTTTGATAATCAATTGGCATTGTGAGACTTGGATAGTTTAGTTGACTCGGATTTCTCATGATGGATGGATCAATTTTATATTCCATGTTCCTCTTTTGTTGTGATCGAGTTTGAACAATAAGACGAAGATGAATTTTCAAGAATGTAAGAGATGAACTTCTAATCCTTTAGATCGGTCTAAACCTTAGGTTTAAAGAAGCGAAGAACTAGGATAATTGAAGGATCAAAGTGATGACAAGGATGAGGTAAATGAAATATGAGTGATACGGATGAATGGAACTCTTAAAGAAACTTTGAAGGAAATGCTAATTTTTTTTAGGACTTTGATTGATCATGATTGGATTGATAGTTTGACTAAATGTGTTAAGTCAAACAAAATGTGATAAGTGCACTTGTAAACCCTAGGAAGTTGTGTTATTCTAGAGTGGACTTGTACATAAGAGGATGGTTTGACTAAGTGTGTTAAGTCAAACAAGGTGATGATTTGATAATTTAGCTAATTGTATTAAGCCAAACAAGATGAACTCGTAAACCTAGGGAAGTTGTATTATCCTAGAGAAAACTCATGTATAAAATGATGGTTTGACTAGTTGTGTTAAGTCAAACAAAGTGATTTGATTTCGCCTAGAATTTTAGCATAACAGATGTTTACAAAGTTTCCAAGAGTTGTTGGTGAGGTGACTTTTGATTGATTTAATGGTTGAGAGATGGATGAAAGTGATTGAATTTGATCCTAGACTTGACCTAGAATAACACTTCTGCTTACAAGACCTCGATGTTGAAGAACACGCATTTTGTTGATAGTAAAATTCATACAACTCAGGATTGTTTCTTGAAGCTTTTATGTAAGAGTTATAAACCAATCTTTCTCTGAATTCGAAAAGTCTCTCAAGATGCTCCTCACGAGCATACAGACTAAGATTCTTGAACTTTGGTTTTGGGATCTTGATCTTGCGAGAAATCATGTTAGAAAACACATGTGTAATCCAATTTGTCTTTTATCTTGTCTTAGTGAATTGCTTTTACCAAAAGCACTTGCTTGATTATGTTTTCAAACTAAATGTCTAATGTCCTGCTCTCTTCTTCATCCCACAAGGTCCATTATGTGGAAATCAAGGAAAATAGGGCAAAAGTCTCCTATGTTTAATCTTATTGAAAACAAATGATGATAGAATTCAAGCACTTAGAAACCTCTAAGGATATGATCCCTAGGGAAAGTAAGAGTGCTTAAATTTGTCAAAGGTATTTGTTTCCTAAAAGGGGTTTGAAATTTGGAGGCTTTGTGAATGTTTGTTTTCAAATGTTTTTAGGAACCAAGCAATGCGTTTTCCACTTCCAAGCACTTTAAAACCTTAGGATGATGAGGCAATATCTTGTTGGGTTCCCACTTGGATAAATCTAGCTACGCATATCTTGTGCGAATGGCCAAATGCTTGACCACACTGGCTCCCCTCCAGAGCACACACTTCTCGGGTCAGCCAAGCATTAGTACCCATGAATCTCCCATGGCATACCTTCCATTTCTACAACAAAACTGTTAGGATTTCAATGGCAGATATCTAAAAGCTAAATGTAGATTTTATCAAATAAACCAGAAGTAAAACACACAGAAAAATAACATAGAGAATTTAACGTGGTTCACCCAATGTGGGCTACATCCACCAAACCGCAACCATCCAATGATATTATTAACCAGTGCAAAACCCTATATACAATATCGTGAATAATCGCTTGTTTCTTATGATACTGTAACTCTATCCTAAACCCTTTATAAATTAGGGTTATACAAAATCGGGGTTTTTTTCCCTTTTTGTGATTTTTCCCTCTTTTAGGATACATGAAGAGTGTACAATATAGAATGATCAGTCGCCACATACCAACAATCTCCCACTTGGAGACTGATCAGGCTCCACACCTAAACAATCTCCCACTTGGAGACTAAACCTGGACAACACCGCTGCACTTACAACTCCCACTGGAAATAAGCACCTTGGACCCTGCTGCTTTCTTATACTTTAATTCAACCTCGAAGGCCAACCGAAGCTAAAGAGGAGCTTAGCTTCTCCCTTATCACTGCCTTAGTAAACATATCCGCTGGATTTACATATGTATGTATCTTTTCTAGCTTTACCTAGCCATCCTCCAACACTGACCGAATGAAATGATACCTCAACTGTATGTGTTTGGTTTTAGAGTGCAAGGCAGAATTCTTTGCAAGATGTATAGCACTCTGGCTGTCTGTGAACAAGTAATTTTTAGCCTGTTGTTTTCCCAACTCTTCCATGAAAAATTGCATCCATATCATTTCCTTTGCTACCTCTGTTGCAGCCACATACTTTGCCTCTGTGGTGGATAAAGCAACCACCTTTTGCAATCGAGATATCCAACTTATTGCTGTCCCACCAATGGTAAATACATAACTTGTGATACTCCGTCTGGTATCAATATCCCCTGCCAGATCTGAGTCAACATAGCCTTTTAAATATGTATTAGAGCCCTCAAAACATAAATGTTTATATAGTGTACCTCTCAAATACCTGAGAATCCATTTCACTGCATTCCAATGCTCAATTCCTGGATTACTCATATACCGGCTAACAACTCCTACAACATGTGCAATAGCTGGTCTCGTGCATACCATGGCATACATTAAACTACCTATAGCTGAAGCATATGGTACCTTGGACATTTTTTCTTCCTCCTCTTGTGTCTTTGGACACATATCCTTAGTCAATTTTACATGACTGGGCAAAGGTGTGCTGACAGCTTTTGCATTCTCCATATGAAATCTCTGCAACACCTTTTTAACATAATCAACCTGAGATAAAAACAATTTCCTGTTTTTCCTATCTCTTGTAATCTTCATACCAAGGATTTGTTTTGCTGCCCCCAAATCCTTCATAGCAAATGAATTTGCTAACTGTTGTTTTAACTCCTTTATGTGATCCATGTTAGACCCCGCTACAAGCATATCATCAACATATAAAGATAATAAAATAATGTAGCTATCTTCACCTAGCATCTTAAAATAAACACAATGGTCTGAATTACACCTATTGTAACCTTGCTCAGCCATAAAACTATCAAATTTAAGATACCATTGTCGAGGTGCTTGCTTCAAGCCATATAAGCTTTTCTTCAATCTGCACACTAGTTTCTCCTTACCTTTGACCTCAAATCCTTGTGGTTGTTCCATATAAATTTCCTCTTCCAAATCACCATGGAGAAAGGTAGTTTTAACATCAAGCTGTTCTAAATGCAAATCTTCAACAACCACAATACTTAACACAGTACAAATAGAGGTCATTTTAACAACTAGAGAAAATATTTCATCAAAATTAATACCTTGTTTCTGTGCAAATCTCTTTACAACTAATCTAGATTTAAATCTTTTCTTACCTCCATCCTCCTCTTTCATCCTATAAACCCATTTGTTTGCTAAAGCCTTTTTACCTGCAGGCAACTTGCATAATTCCCAAGTCTGATTTTTCAGCAAGGAGTCCATTTCTTCTTCCATTCCATGCTCCCACTGAACCTTGGCATCTACCTGCATAGCTTCATGATAACATTCTGGTTCACCAGCATCAGTTAATAGAATAGAGAACAAAGAGGGAGAAAATCTTTCTGGAGGTCTACTTAACCTTGAAGATCGCCTAACATTCACTGGAGTTTGTGGTATTTCTTGTTGTTGTTGGTGTGGAGCATGAGGAACTACTGGAACATTGGTGTTTGTAATATCATCCAGCACTGCATAATCCTGTTCTTTCTTCTCATGCTGCTGCAATAGATCTTTGTACAACATTTTCTCATTGAATATGACATCCCTGCTTCTCACAATTTTCTTATTTTCAAAATCTCAAAGCCTATAACCAAATTCATTAATGCCATATCCAACAAATATACATTTCCTTGATTTTGCATCAAGCTTGGTTCTATTTTCAGAATCTACATGTGCAAATGCTTCACAACCGAAGGTTTTCAGAAAAGAATAACTCACCTTCTTACCTTTCCATGCTTCCTCTGGAATACCACAACCCAAAGGATTAGATGGACCTCTATTAATTAAATAAACAGCAGTGTTTACAGCCTCTGCCCACATGTTTAAAGGCAACCCAGCATGCAATCTCATAGTCCGTGCACGCTCCATTATTGTTCTATTCATGCGCTCAGCCACTCCATTTTCCTGTGGAGTCCTTGGAACCGTTTTCTGCCTACGAATACCATTAGAGGAACAATAATCTTCAAACTCTTTGCTGCAATACTCACCACCATTATCAGATCTGAGACATTTCAACTTTTTACCTGTCTCATTCTCAACCAAGCTTCTCCATTTTTTAAAAGTTTCAAATACATCAGATTTCTTCCTAATGAAATAAATCCATACCTTCCTAGTTGCATCATCAATGAATGTGACATAATAATGAGAGCCACCGAGAGAAGATACCTGAGCTGGTCCCCATACATCCGTATGCACAAGCTCCAATTTCTCATCTTTCTTTTGTTTCCCATCTTTGAGAAAACTAACTCTCTTTTGTTTTCCATAAACACAACTTTCACAGAAATCCATATTAACACATTTTAGACCTGGTAAAACATTCTTTGAATGAAGTACTTTCATACCTTTTGCACTCATATGCCCAAGTCTGTTATGCCATAGTGCTGATTCAGAATTCGCAACAACTATTTGATTTTCTTCCTGCTGAACTGCAACAACTATTCCTGAACATTGATTTTTATCTGCAATAGCTAAAGTAGAAGGAATAGTATGACCTGTACAAAGATATAAGGTGCCTACTTTCGCACCTTTTGCTACTACTAAGGCATCTTTTGTAATCTTCCAATTTTTATCACTAAATGTAACAACACAACCTTCATCATCTAGTTGCCCTGCAAAAATTAAATTTCTTTTTAGCTTTGGAATGTGCCTTACCTCATGTAGTAGCCAATGATTCCCATTCTGCAACTTGATCTTGATTCTTCCCTTTTCAACAATCTGACAGGGTTCATTATCTCCCAAATAAACTAGCCCAAAATCCCCTTGGACATAATCAAGAAAATAATTTCTATGGGGCATAGCATGAAATGAAGCCCCTAAATCTAACACCCAAGAATCATCAGCATTATCAAGAGAAAGAATCAAAGCATCCTCATCAGATTTATTACTTACCACATTTGCCTCTTTATTTCCTTCTTGTTTGTCTCCTTCTTTATTTTTTCGAGACCAACAATCTTTCTTTACATGCCCTAGCTTACCACAGTACCAGCAATCCCTCTTGTCTCTAGATTGGGACCTTCTGTCCCTTGATTTTCCTCGTGACTTCTGATGACTCCTAAATTTTTTTTGTTTCTCATTTGTTCTGCCCCTGCTTTCTGCATTCAAAACACTGCCTGATGGGGATGTTCCACCTGAGCTTTCCCTACGAATTTCCTCGCTCAAAATAACACCAACAACATCATCAAATTTCAATGTATTTGAACCAGAAATAGAATTGCTAACCGCCATTACCAAGCTATTCCAGCTTTCAGGCAAAGAACACAAAATCAAAAGAGCCCTAACTTCTTCATCAAAGTTAACTTTTACAGAAGTTAATTGACTGGTAACCATATTAAATTCATTTAAATGATCAGTAACTGATCCACCTTCTACCATTTTCATATTAAATAAATGCTTCATAAGAAATACCTTATTCGAAGCGGAAGGCTTTTCATACAACTTTGCTAAGGTTTCCATCAACTCTAGAGTTGTCTTTTCTGTTGTGATATTGAACGCCACCGATTGTGCCAGGCATAAGCGAATACTGCCAAGTGCCTTTCTGTCCAAAATATCCCAGTCCTCATCTGACATTGCTGTAGGTTTCTTGGTTTTCCCTTCCAATGGCCGCCACAAATCCTTCTGATAGAGATAATCCTCCATCTGCATCTTCCATAACTGATAGTTCTACCCATTAAACTTATCAACCTTCAACTTACCCTTGTCTTCCATTGCTCCCACTTAACCATGAGACTCCCACTCAATCGTGAGACTTTCCTGCAAACGATAATAAAAAACAACTCGCTCTGATACCACTGTTAGGATTTCAATGGCAGATATCTAAAAGCTAAATGCAGATTTTATCAAATAAACCAGAAGTAAAACACACAGAAAAATAGCACAGAGAATTTAACGTGGTTCACCCAATGTGGGCTACATCCACCAAACCGCAGCCATCCAATGATATTATTAACCAGTGCAAAACCCTATATACAATATCGTGAATAATCGCCTGTTTCTTATGATACTGTAACTCTATCCTAAACCCTTTATAAATTAGGGTTATACAAAATCGGGGTTTTTTTTCCTTTTTGTGATTTTTCCCTTTTTTAGTATAGAATACATGAAGAGTGTATAGTATAGAATGATCAGTCGCCACATACCAACAAAAACCACATGTATAACATGAGGCGGCTTCGAACGACATGACCTTTTGCACCAACAAGATACACAAGTTTTTGGCCTTTTTCTAAACAAAGGGTTCTAATGCGGGCATTCTGTTCGTGGGGGATTATCCAATATCGACGAGAGTCCATTGTTGTCCATCTCGTCGAAATAATCCTCGTGATTCTTGAACTTTCCTCAAGAATCCACACTTATATACCGGTTGGAAGTCGCTTGGCTTTAGCGTGTTCCCAGTTGGGTCATTCCCTTGGGTGAGTACTTTTTCCCTCAAGGCAGGCCCTCTAAGATAAATAAAAGCGAGCTAACATATCCCGTCATTCACACAACCTTCATTGAAAAACAAAGGGGAAAACCTCCGTAATATGCCGTGCTCACACTCGCATGTTTTGTTCAATTTTAAGTTCCCAAATCGAAATGTGAAGGCAATCTTTTTGACAAGTTAATATCACCAAAATGCTTTTGATTCTCAAGATCGCTGTGAAGCGTAAGAGAAGCGCATACGCATTTCAATGATGTTAATTTGTGAAAAAGATTGCAAAACATGAAAGACACTTGTTCATTTTATACCTCAAAGCAATGATGAGTTCGTTTTAAAAGCACCAATTGAAATGTGAAGTTTGCCTCGTTCAATTTTAAGTCAAAAAGCTGAATTCTAGTGAGTGTTTCTAAGGTTCAAATTTTAACCAATTTGAAAGCGTCAAAGCAATGGTTAATTTTAAACCCAAAGAGAAATGTGAGTTGGTCTAAAATAGAAAAAAAGGGTAGTAAATGGAAGCTCTAAGATTGTTAAAACTAGCATTAAAAAATGCTTTTTCCCAAATCTCGATTGTAAGAGAATCTCCAAATCCCCTTTGTTCGTCCTCATTTTTGTTTGATGTCAACCTTGACCTTTGTTAAATTTGGATGCTCAACTTCCAACGGCAACCTTTAACGTTAACCTTGATGTCAACCTTGTTGCTATTGACATCACAAATCCATGACAAATAAGATTTATAAAATAATAAATAGTAACTTATCATAACAAAATACAATTCTAAACATAATGTATTTGTTAAAATAAGAGAAAAAGATAACTATTTGAAGAATAAATTAGTTTAAAAGTTACCACCTGAATATCTTGTTAATTGTTTTCCTTATAAACCCACTTTTAACTTGTGCTTTCATAGATAGATGCTTTAATGATCTCATTGAATCTCTACCTAGAGTGAGTGATAAATGCAAAATAATTATAACCTAATGTCACATTTTCTACACCCCGATTTTTCTTTACTTAAGACACACTTCAAGGTAGTGTGACTCATGATGGACTTCATTACTTATTATTCCAACAAATTTTGATGTCATAGGGAGATAAAATCAATCTACCTCCATGCTTACCTAGTCTTAACTCATATACTAATGACTTAAATTCCCTCATCATCCTAGTCTCACTCTCAATAAATGTGTGTCACTTCAAAGTCTTCTATGTAGGTAAATGAATTCAAAATGCGTCTATGGATATGCCAAAATGGAAGATATTTTGGAGCAGTTCAAATCATAACTAGTAAATGAATGGCATCATAAATTCGTTGCAAGTACCCTACCAAACATGAATGCAAAACTTTGCAAACATAGAAAAGACACTTGAACTACTTGACAGACGTCTTAAAGACCAACAGCTGTCTGTGATTACAAAGCATACACCAAATGCATGCATTCTAGAAAACTTTTAGCAACTTTCTTACTGGCAAATGAAAACAACGAAAATAAAATGAGCTACCCTTGATTTACACGCCAGGGAGGAAACCGGTCATAAAGCAAGCCTGAGATAATGCCTACACACTCCCTTGTGTCTGTTAAGACGGATGCGTATTTTGAAATAAGACAAAATTATATCCAATAAATTCACATCTTGGCACCACATGTGAATATCCTTGCAACTTCATTTCCCAGTAAAGCAAGCGGTTACATCATGGACTAAAATTGATCAACTCCCAATTAAACCAGCAAAGTAAATATTCATACCTTCCTTGAGACGTCCGCTTCTCCAAATTATTACACTGTGAGGACAAAGATCATGCCTAGGTAGGGATAAAATGCATATTGGACTATATCAGCAATTGGAATTCATGTAACAGTTATAAATGATTTTTCAAGTCAATGAAACCTTTAGCATGACCTTGGATCAACAAACAAAGAAAGCTAAATTCGATGGAGTGGGGGTAGAGTTTAATAAACATGGCATTGTGAGAATAAGTAGTTGATATTAAATCTACAAAAAAGATCGCCACTTATTCCTAACTCTCTACTTCATCAGATTGGTGGGTTGAATTCTCCTGACAATGATATGACAGGAGCAATCATTGCAAGTAAATGATGAGCAGAATTTTATTTCACCTCCGCCGATGCGCTCTCTTGCCTTCGAGGCGAGAACAA
This sequence comes from Sequoiadendron giganteum, assembly GCA_007115665.2. NCBI lineage: Eukaryota > Viridiplantae > Streptophyta > Pinopsida > Cupressales > Cupressaceae > Sequoiadendron > Sequoiadendron giganteum. The sequence continues at coordinate 485,419,617 of CM021100.1, read as the reverse complement.
TAGCAGGCTCCTGCCTTTGGCAACCAGAGTTTACAGAGATGACAAGGCCATTTGCATTCACTAGAACGTTTTTTTTTTCAAAGCCGCGGGAGGAGCAGGATAACAGGGCAGACGATGGTGAAGAAGTGCCCAATAAACGATGGATGTCTAGGTGGCTAGATTCAGTCATGAGTTACCTAAAGAAGGTGACGTCCAGAATAGTCATGTCCTTTCAACAATAATGACAAGATTCGCACCTCAGAAAATCATGCACGATGTTCATGTCAAGAGTACACTGATCTGAAAAAGAGACAAAAACATATCTTCAGAAAATGACCCGGAAAGTCATATCGTGAATGAGCATTCTTATTACATGCATTAGGAATTTGTTCGTGAAGCAAGGGACTACGAGACACAACGATACTGACTTGAACCTAACAGTGAAGAAATGGGAGCTGGAGGGTGTGAAGGCGCTGCTAAATTCTTGTGATGATGCGGCAATCCTGGTGAGTGAGGTGAATGAACAGAAGGAGACACTGTTGTACGTTCAGGGACTGTTATCTGCTGATCATCAGTTAATGGATACTTCCAAAATTAAAGGAAAAAATGCTCTTCATTTGGCAGCAAGAGCTGGTTATGTTGATATTGTTAGAGCACTACTGAATAGGGATCAACAGATCGCCTAGAAGCAAGATAAAAAGGACGGACATCATTGCATATGGCTGCAAAAGGAGTGACTTGTCTGGACATGGCGAAAGAGATTCTAACTATGGATCCAATCATAGTTATGCTACCTAATGGGAATACAACTTTGCATGTTGCTACAAGGAAGAAGCAAGTGGAGATCGTGAAACAACTACTCTCGTTAAGGGACATCATTACGAATGCATTAAATAGGACGATAAAAACAACCTTGGATCCTACTGAAGATTTACAATCCTCAGATGGCCATCCACTGTAAGTTTTTCAATTGATTTTAGTTCAGTAGGAAGATTGGAGTTTTCCATTCATTCCATCCAACCTTTAGAAAAGGCGATGTTGCCTGCTTCCAGATCTCATGACCTGCACCCAACTCTTGCGTGAGAATCAAAGGCCTACAAACCAAGACTGCATGGGAATATGAGCACCAAGCCCATGTGGGAGTTAAAGGCACATCGATTTAAATGAAGGGTGTTATCATGAATGCTTTTGCGCACAATAGTTATGGTGAAAAGGGATTCTAACACTTCCAATCAGTATTTTAAAACAAATTCAAAGTTATGTGAGGTAAATCATGGAGCAACAAAAATTTTGAGAATGCATTTTTCTGAGCAAACAACGATAGCTACACAATTGGAATCCAAGAGAACACAACATCTTATAGAGTTACAGGATTTGAAAGAACGACCTATACTAGAATAAATCCTAACTTATTATTTCCTCTATGAATACCATGCTTGCTCTTGTTTGCAGTCCCTACTGTTGTAAAAAATGTTTGTGTAAAACAGCAGGTGTATTATCTTGTTTTGAGTGAAATTCTATGAAAATAAACTCGATATACAACAAGAAAAACTCTTAATTGAATCAAACTAAGAATGAGATTTCATGTATAGCCTACTATGTAGTACTGAATATAGATAACATCATAGACTACATGGAGTGTTGTGCAAACATAATCATGATGGGAATGCTAGCAAAAATGCTAAGAACCTGTGATAATCAAACATAATGTCAACAAATAAGGTGCTCAAAAAGATTACTCCGGATTTGTTTTACAACTTGAAAATAAATTATTACAACTAATTTGATACCAAGCCAAGCCCTCCTTCTAGCACCATTTTGTGGTAGCTAAATTCTGCAACATGTTAGTATATCATGGAAATCAAACTAACCTGGCAAAACCAAGCAAACCCTATGAAATATTACTCCATACTAAACATGCTAAATTAAGACATTGAAACAACTAAAAATGCCAAATGAAATAATTAAAAGCACAAATCACATGAAGCACATCTATCCCATATTTGATTGGTGCTCTTTGAATATGTGAAAGAGTCCTTTCCCAATCCTTGATTAAGCCAAATTAGATGATAGACAATGAGATGCTATGAGCTCAAGTTGCCTATAGTGTAGATGCTTTCAAATGTGGATGATGAATAGCAAGATTGATTCTCCAATGAAGAGAGTAACCTTGCCTCAAGATGTGTTGTATGTTTGAAGGAGAGAAGCCTTCAACTTATAGTTGAAATTGAAGAGAGGAGAGGCCAAATTGATGAATGTGGGATCATTCATGGGCCAATGAAAAGATGCCACTTGTCAAGGTGTGAGAGGGTGAGGAATGTGCAAGTCTTGGCCAATGTGCCCATTCAAATTTGAAAATGGCCATAAATGCATGTGGTTGAGGGTTTTTTTGGGGGGAATTGTCTTTGTCCAAAAAGTCAAAGATGAGAGTTAATGAGGGAAAATATGGGTTTTAATAAATCAAATAAAGTGATTTATTGTGCAAGTGGGTGGGTTAGTTAAGAGTTTGGATTTGACTCTAGTTGAGTCAAAAGCTAGAGAATGGTAATTATGATTAGAAGTTAATTGATTTAGATTAATTAACTTAGGGGATTTTAGGGATTTGATATTTGATTTAAATCATTTTGATTTATTGAATCAAATAAGAAGAACCTTAGGACTTAATGAAATAATTTAATTTATTTAATTAAGCCTGATGAAGCTAAGGAATTAATCAATAAATTGTTTTAATTGATTAATAGTAGAATTTGATGTTAGTTAGAGCGAGATGTAAGATGTCTATTTTACGTGTCTACATACTTAACATTTTTTTAATAAGAAAAACCCATTTAATTAACCATTGTATATTGTAAATCCAGTTTTCCTAATATGTATAGTTTGTTAGACAAAATTTAAAACACAAATGTATTAAGAGTATTTTTGACTTAACATTGTAGGTCACCAAAGCCATAGACACTAACAATTTTTGTAACTTATAAATTAAAGTTTTAGATGAAAAGAATAAATCAATGAGGTTCCATTGTATTCCACATCTACGAATGAATTAGGAAGTGAAATAATACAAATCTAGGCCCACGATCCCCATTTAAATCTACTTGACGAAGCATCCAAGGATCTAATGTTTAGAGTCATAAGATATACAAGTCCTAATCCCAATGTGGTTTTACATGTCAACTCCATGTAGTTTCCATGGATCTACATCCGTGTGCTCCTTATCAGTTTCAAATTCCATTGAGAAATCAATGACCATTGACCCCTTATATTAATCCAACATATTGACATGTCTCCCTTACCATGAGAGTCAAACAATTGACTATCACCATGGGCGTTGAATATTTTAAACTACCAACCTTACCCAATTACTTAAATAGATTTTGTAAAATACTTAGGTTTGGCTGGAATGTATGAATTTCATATCATGGAGAAAAGTGGACTTGAGTGAGTTTCAATTCCAGGTGTAGTGTAATCTCAAGTTAGAGCATATTTGTCTCCTGCTAATTCAAGTTGACTAATTAATTTAAGTCTAGAGGCTAGAAAACTATTTAAGCCTCAATCCCATGCTTGATTCCCAAGTCTCTCCAAGAGGATGTCCTCATGTTTCCTCCACGAAACTAATAATGCTGTAGGATGATAGAGTCACTTAGATGATGCACCATGTATCATCCACTAGATCGTGCACTTTTCCAGGTCATCTGAAGAAATGGCCTCATCAACAATCTCCCTGTGTCCTCACTAAACTACATCCATCCATCACATGGATGGCTTACCATATTAAACCTCTTGATGAGCTAAATTAGGTTAATACTCTCATTTAGAGAGCAATGCTTGGAATTTGTTTCATGGGTGGACTTGATGGAAAGAGTGAATTCTGGTTAATCCATATCTGTCCCTTTCTATAGACTAAACTCCAGAACACCAAGATATTGCATTCGAATGTTGGTCCCATTAGCGATCTGGTAAACTTGGTGCCTGAGATCGAACCAACAATAGTTGGCCACATGTTACGAGTTATAATTCATGGGTTGTCATAGAAAAAAACCTCATTGAGTTGATATATTGCGACTGTCTCTCTACACATGAAACTTGATGGCTTCTCCCCACTATTGTACCCTTAATGGAGGTTGCGTTCCACTTTCAAACTATGGGGACGGGTTTTGGATGCATCTATGACTCGACCGAATAGAACATTAAGTACGGGCTTCATTCTATCATAGTTTCTACAGAAAATGAAAATCACAGATGTTCATATCCATTCATTGATGATAAGTTCTCCATGGAGGTGAATTGAAAGGAATAATATAATAAAGCATAGGAAACAACATTATTACTTTGTAAGGTAATAATAATATTCTATTGAAAACATATATAACTTTATAATAGACAACTTCGAAAAGGTCGCGTTTATCAAACGTGTAAAAATATGTCTGTAAGCTTGTTTAGTGATTTATGATTTTTATTTTCATTCTCTCTAGATTGTCAAAATTTCATGGTAAGGATTTGTTCGAACTTTAACTCACCAAATTTCGCTTGCGTAATTGCATACGACTGGGCTAACTGTCCAATTATAAGCTCCATCAAGTCAAAGAATAGTTATGTTTCAAGTAGAAAATTGGGAAGCTAGAAGATGTTTCTAGTGTAAGGCTTTCAAATTTTATTTGATGCTGCTCAGCGGTTTGTATGTTGTTTGAGCTCATGTCTTTCGGTGTTGTAACCAAGTCTATTTTTGTTCTTTCTCCAAGTTCACTACTATAATGAAATTGTAAAAAAAACATGTTTATTTATTAAATTTAGAAATGTGTTAATTATAATTGAAAAGTTAGTTTTAATTTAGAAATTTAATAAATGAAAGATTTTTAATTTGATTAATATAATTTTTATGTATTGTATATACTTTTTTGATAAAAGATAATGGGTATTTATAAATATATTAAATATAATATATCAAAATTACAAAAGGAGCAATTAATAGTAATAGAACTGAAAATAAAATATATGTCATAATTTTCATCCAATCAAAATAATAAATATTATATTATATTGTATTTTTATCTTTTAAAATAAATATTCAATTTGTAAATATATTATTTAGATGGATGTTGATTGTAAGTCTATTTTCTATTTTATTAGAATCTCATTCAATTAAAAATAATTCAAAACAAGAAATTATAGGATTGTCTCATGTGAAAGTTCATGTTAATATATAGGAATAAATTTTTTATAGGGTTTTAAGATTTTGTGGAAGGGTTTTTTAATTTCAACTTATACAAATTAGACATGAAGACTTAACAGATATTTATGAGGGCAAGAAATAATGCAATGCAATATTATTTAGTATAGATATCTTAAATACATTTATTAAAAATAGTCTAAGATCTTCTATAAGAGAACATTATATACATGAAAAGTATATATTATCTTGGATATATCTCAAATCCTATAGCTTTTAAAGCTCTACTACTATGAGAACTAAAAGTAACTTCTCTTAGTTGTTGATGGGCATATGAAAGTCTATCATAGATATCTAAAAATAAATTTTAAATAAAAAGTAGATAAATTAAAATAGGTTAGGAAATAGTGTCCATGGAAATTTTACAATAAGAAAACTTGAGCATATTACTACTTATGAATCTTTCATTGTCATTATTCATTAAAGTGGTACTTGTAAGAAACTTACAAAATTTACATCTTTTTTAGTGATTATGAGAAATTATAGTTCACTAAGCTTGATTAGATTTCCAAAAATATATGGCATCATTGTGGAGGATTTAGCAAACAATGGATTTTGCATTTTTATTAGCACTCAATAGGATGTTCACCAATTCAAAAAGTAACAATCCATGGACATGAAATTATTTTTTATCCATATTTAAAAACTATTACAATTGTATATTGTGAGATGAAATCAATTTTAGGAATTCAAATTATGTGAAATTGCTAGTGTAATGTGTCAAGAATATAATAAAGACATTCATAGAGAAAAGTATCAGGTAGAAAATTCTCACATTACAAGTAAAACTCAAATACATGTGCAATGCATAGTGATGCACTAGATATGTTGTTACATAACAAAATAACAATCAAGTTAAATGATGTCAAAGCATAAATCATGGCTACTATAGGATGAGACTTTGCATATCACTAGATGACATCATCGCAACAAATGAATGAGAGAATAGAGCTTCCTCCAACGTTGTAGTAACATACTTGAATGCTTGTGCCATCCCCAATAAATAGGAATGCAAAAGAGAGAAAATTTCATTGTTTCAAAATCAAGAGAGAACCTAGGTATCATTTTGAGCATAAATTCAATCCAAGACACATTCACATTACAAAATTATATAAAAATGAAAATTAGAAACACATATATAAGTGGTAAAATAATAGGGGGACCAAAAAACTCATCCTAAAATTGTAAGATACTAATGGTTTTCACTCAAATGTATAATAAAACTACTAAGTATGTAAATAACACACTAAAAAGGAAACATCAGCAATATAAGATGATAGGTAGGGATAACAAATCTCATGGAACAAACTTAGTTTAGGAAAAAATATTAAAATATCATCTACTACTCACTATCTTGTATTCATAAAATTTAGCATTATTATATTCACCTTGAAAAAAATGCATTTACCTTGGTAGACATGCATTCATCTCCTAACTAAAATTTATGAGCATGACAAAGATAAACTTAATACTAGTTAGTTCCAATTCAAATCTTAAAACAAGTAAATATTCCCCTACAATTTATATGCCTTATCTAAGGCCATAGACTAAGATTCAATCAAAAAGATCATCTATTAAAATAGAAAAGAAAATTACCAATACATTGACAAACAATACACACCAACATGGTGAACTAAAAAATGACATATAACCTCCATTCCTACATTGTTGTGGACAAAAATAAATACCCAAAAACTAGGAATTTTTACTAACAATTAAAATCCTCTAAAATCCATTCTTCCAAATTTAGAAATAATTTCACTCGTAAATAGTTTGAGAGAAATTTTTAATACTACTAGAATAACATAATCAATAATAACACTAAAATAGTTATAATTTGTGGAGATGAATCACATGAATAAATTTGTAACACAACTAACATCATAACAAGATTAAAATGTTCAATACCCCACTTTTCCATTTTTAGACATAGCCACAACTATATAGGTTAGATGAGGAACTACATATTTTAAAAGAATTTATGAATATAATATGATTAATTTAAATTCTATAATACCCCATTGTTTCTAATTTTATTAAATACTTGATTAGAATGAACCTTCCAAAGTATTATATCTAAATATGTATATATAATAGACTAAATGTATGACATATTATATTGAGAATATAAATTAATTAATGTTTAAATTTTTATATGGGCCTTGTAGATGTTAAAACCTCGAATGATAAAACTATTTATACTCTAGAGATTGAAATTAAATAATTATGTTTTCCCTATAAAATCTTAATTGTATTACATTTGTATATCTAGTAAGATCTCTATCTATGTTTAAGTGGAAAAGGTCATCACCATTAGGCTTGTTTGGGCTATAAAATCACTTTGGCTAAATGCTCTCAAGTTCTAACAACTATAAAATATTTCATTGACATCTTGTGAAGCAAGGAACTTGTTGTGAGGGTGGCTAAGCTGAAAAGAAATCTTGAGACATAGGTGAACCCCAAACTAAACAATACAACAAGAAGTGCATGGTCTTATAAAGGAAAGGGTCAATCAAGCAATTGAGCAAGGTTAAACTAATAATTGTTAGAGATAATTATAGAATTGAATGTTCTCTAGATTCTATTTCCCAATTCAAGATTATTTAATAGAGGATAGATTGTCAGTTAATATTTTCCTTGTGTTTGAATCAAAGTGATTAGTCTATTTGTAATTAAGTGGATAAGGTAATGACTATTGGACCCCTTTGATACCTTCAATTGTAGCATAACTTTGTCAATTCTAATTACATGTGTATATTAGTCTATCTACAATTAATGCAATTAGAAGTTTTGTTTGCAAGTTTCAAACCACTACAATAATATTACCAAACCTAATTATTGTTCTTGTGTTGATGTTTTCATTGATTATTTTAAAATATTGTATTATGCAAAACTAGCCAAGGATATGGTCTATCTTTGGTAATCTTCTAGTGAATGAAGCTCAAGGAGTTTGGGAAAATCAAATTATGAAGCCATGTACATGAAAATGCTCTACAATAGTAATTTATGAAGCTAGAAGATGGTGTTTAATTGTACATTCATAGTTCATTTACTAATTATTTTATAAAGGAGTATCATTTAATTTACCCTTGTCTATCGCAAATCCAAATTTTCTAACATATATAAATCATTAGGAAAAAATTTAATCACAATTTTTTTGAGTGTATTTGATTTATTTATTTCTTTGGCTAAATCCTTGAACATTGTGTCCCCAAAACCATAAAACCTCAAAAAAATTTATACCTAAGAATGAAATTAATGAGATTATAATGTATTCCACATTGACATAAATTAGGAAGGAAAGCAATACTAATCTAGGCCCAAGATCCCTATTTAAATCTACTTGACCAAGCATGCATCTAATGTTTAGAGTCATAAATATTCAAGTTTTAATCTCATTTATCGTTACACATTTCAACTCCATGTAGTTTCCGTGGATCAAAATCATACTACATTTGTGTGCTACTTAGAAAGTTTCAAAGTCCACAATGATTACCAATTCTTGAGAAACCAATCGTCATCTCGCAAGTGTCCCTTACCATGAGAGTCAAACAATTGCCTATCACCATGGGCTTTGAATATTTTAAACTACTAGCCTTACCCATTAGTTAAATAGATTTTGTAGAATACCTTGGTCGGCTGGAATGTATGAATTTAAAATCATGGAGAAAAGTGGACTTGAGTGAGTTTTAATTTTAGGTGTAGTGTAATCTCAAGTCTGACCGTATTTGTCTTCTTGCTAATTCAACTTGACTAATTAATTAATGTCTAGAGGCTAGGAAATGATTTAAGCCTGCATCACATGTTTTATTTACAAGTCTCTCCAAGTTGATGGCTTCGTGTTTCCCACGGGCTGACTTAACAGTCACACTCTAAGGGTACATTGATTAGGTGGCCGACCGGGCCAACAGCTCCTTTAGTGTCTTTTCCCGTTTCGCATTAATCTTTGTAATTTCTGTTCTGATGTCCACTTCAAACTATTTTATTTGTCGTCGCCTTTGTACATGGTGTCCGGAAAAGTATTTAGGTTTTTAATCCCACATGAGTTTGGCGAAAAGAAAAAAAGAGGAAGGTAGTTATAAATAGTATAGAGCATTCATAATGATGCAAGGGATAACTTCATACAGCAAATTAAAACATATCCGAAAACTGATATTGAAAGCAAAATATTCATTTTTAACATAGATTAATATTAATTAATATTATTAAAAATAATTCAAAAGAACTTTCCAAATTTAAATTTTTAAAAATAAAATTATTAGTAATAATTATTTATAATTGATATTTAATATATTAATTTTTTAAAACATTTTTAAATAATCAGAATAAATAATTCTTACAATAATAAAATATTTAGTAATAATTAGTAATAATTATTTATAATTGATATTTAATATATTAATTTTTAAAAATATTTTTAAATAATCAAAATAAATAATTATTACAATAATAAAAGATTTAGTAATAATTATTTATAATTGATATTTAATAAGTATTAATTTTTACAAATATTTTTAAATAGTCAGAATAAATAATTATAACAAATAAAAGATTTAATTAAATTATTTAATAATAAGTTAATTATTAAAAATTAATTTCAAATAACAATTTTAATTATAATTAAAATAGCTAAATAATAATCAATGATAAATTATTAGTTATTAATTATTTAAAATTAAAAGTGATCAATAAATTATTAACAATTTGCAATTTAACATTCTAAATTTTGATATGATTTTTGGTTTATTAATAATTGTTAGATTTTGATAAAAATGACACATAAATAATAATTTGAAATGAAATTAATATATCAGTGTTGAGTTTACTTGTACATAAAATCTCTAAGAAGTCAACATAACCATTTTGTACATATTCTATGAATTTTTTATTTCATTAAACCACATCATGTTGAAGCATTTTATCTAGCAATTCTTATGTCATTGGCATTCATCTACATTTTAATACACATATGTTTATCAACAAATGCGTAATTACAATATTTGACCCCAAAAAAATTATTTCTATTATTTCTCGATGGATCTCCATACCCAACTTCAAAGATTCCATTTCAATAAACATGAGGACATTAGAAAATGTAACTGACATTAGCTTTATTCCTTATAATTTTATTTGCCTAAATATTGCAATAGCTTGTTACATACCTAGTTTGCATTTTAAATCAACAAGGTAACACATTTCATGAAATGTCATTTCAATTGAGACATTTTGTCAAATAGTTCTCTTGCTTGTTAAGGCTTCAACATTTTGCATATGTGAGTTTTCATTTTATTGAGATATTTGGCTCCACTTTAACCAATTGTTTGTGATTGATTTTTTTTTAATTTCGAGTTTAATTTGTGATCATTCCAATTGCAAATTAACAGGCTTCAACATTTTGCATACGTGAGTTTACATTTTATTGAGAGATTTGGCTCCCCTTTAACCAATTGTTTGTGATTGATTTTTTATTATTTCATGTTTAATTTGTGATCATTGCAATTTCATTTCTTGGAGGCATTCTACCAAGTGGTTCACTAGTATTGAAGCATTAATTTGGTTCACACAAAAATTACTACTACATACAACTCTTTACACATTTTACTTGGCAACTCCTTCAAGCATCATGTTAAATACATGCCCACAACAATAAAAGTAGGTGATACTATAAAAGTTATATCAATTGATAATAATTGATCAATTGAACAAGGTTTACATTCAAATTGAGTTATCATTTATTGCTTAGGCACAAATCTACTACTCTATGAAAATCAATATATGACTGAAATAGCTAATTGTGAATTATATTTTTTCTTGTATTTTCATATTTGTTCTCTAGAGGCCATACCATATAGTATACTATGACTACTAACCCTCTCTTCAATTTTCACAAATAAATCTCTTCACCACAAATATAAGATTGCTACAAATACAAATCTATGCAAAGTCAATATGAGTAGATGACTCAAAGTATCTAGGTGGTACATAAGGATATAAGGATACGATAGAGTCCTTACTTAGACCATTAATGTTTTTATGTTTTTACTAATTTGTGTTTTTGGGTCTATATTACAAGAAGATACTTTCAACAAGACATGCTCTTCATTTATGATATATTGAAATATACTGTGTCAATTTTTTTTGATTTTTCAGTAATGATTACAATGTAACCAAGCACCCATTAAGGTTAGCTTAAACCAAAATGTTGCATAAAAGAACTCTAACCAAGAATGTGCCCTCAAGCCAATTAAGGAGGACGGGTGGGCATATGGTCAAAGGATCCCTAGGATCTATTGAAACAATAGTTACAAATATTACAATTGAAAGAGAGAGTCTAAACTCAACACCAAGAATGTGCACTCAAGATACCTTAAAAGGTGAGGAGCTAACATATGGTGAAGTATTAATAACTGAATTGAAAATACTTAGGCGGATAACCATCCGTGAAAGAATTTCCACACTACCACCAAATAGTGGGGGTAAAGATTACAATTGAAACACTTTGTCTGATGCGGCAGGCATCCACTCATGAGTGGGAATTCACCACTTTTCTAGTGGGTACAATGAGAGAATTATCAAGTCTTTTTCCTCATTGGCAGTAAACCATCCAGGGGTTACAATGTAATAATTAAACACAAATAAGCAACAATTAAATAGACTAAAACACTACTACTGTTATCAGCTTTATAAAATGAGGGAGAGCTGCAAATTACATGAGAATTACAATTATTTTCAAGCACCAAGAAATAGAAGATCTCCCACTCTAGATTTCTCTTAATTATTGACGGAATAAACTGAAATCAAAGACTAAATTAATTCTGATATAAAATCAGCAAACTGAAAGTTTAAATCAAAAAACATCAACTCACCAAAAATGTCAAATCTCTTGCCACACTCCATGGACTTGAACCAAACCAAAAGTGTCTCTCTTCTATAGCTAGGCGACCAAGAAACAACCACTTTCCAACCTTCAAACTCAGAAAAGACAACCAACACACATTCCCTAGTAATAAATGAATTGTACAGCCCTAGGAGAGGGTCGGCCTCACTTATAAAATCAACCACTTCATATTAAATTATGTCCTTGCACCAAAAGGGGCGCCTCTAGCATATAGATGTGAGGAAACCAACAATCGCAGAGATATAAATCAAGCATAGTGAACACCAAATTGTATGCAATCAACCTGTTGAATTAGATAGTAAGGGGTCTCCTTATAAAGGAGAAATATCTAACCATGAGGTGTTGAGGTGTTTCAACACCTCTCCAGTCTATTAACTAGCTAGGATAAATATCAGGAAAATATCAACCTGCACAATAAATGCCTAAGTAGGCTTAGGTCAACATATGAGTATGCAAGCCACTAATGAGTACACTGACACCCCCCCTTAAGCATGACTTAGGTAGACATGGATAAAATGTGTCTCGTCTAGTAGCCTGGTGAGGTACCCATGTATAATGAAATCTCTCTAAAAATAGAGTAAGATAGAAAACCCAATGGGAAAAACCTATCCTCTAAAATGAGAGAAGAAGAGGAGAAAACTAGAAAGCCCCCCCCCCAAGGATGATGATGATGCTGATATAGACCGCATGCCAAGAAGAGCTCATAGATGAATGAACTTGCTCTTAGTGAAGGGTTTGGTGAATATGTCATCAACCTACTCTGAAGACTAGCAAAAGACTAAGTCAATGATTTGAAAATGAATCAACTCTCGAGTATAATGCATAAGGATCTCTATGTGTTTGGTTTGTTGATGTTGAACCGGATTCTTGCATATCTGAATAGTACTCTAGTTGTCACAATAGATGACTATAGGCTGCTTGAAAGGAGTACCAAACTCAGAAAGAATGCCTTGAAGCCATATAGCCTCAGTAGCTGCGTTAACAACCCCCCCAAATTCTACCTCTGTGGATGATATAGCAATTGCATTATGCTTCTTACTAGACCAACTAATAGGACCAAAACCAAGTAAAAAACTGTAACTGAAAGTGGACTTATGATGCTCAATGTCACTGGCCCAATCTGAATCTGTATAACTAACCAAGTCAAGTGATGAACTAACTCTATAGTGAATCCCAAACCCAAGAGTACCGTGAAGATAGTGAAGAATCCTCTTAGCTTCTTTCCAATGTAGCTCATGAGGTTTTTGCATGAATCTTGAAACCATGCCTACAACATAGGCAATGTCTAGCCTGGTATGAGTCAAGTATATAAGACTACCAACAAGTTGTCGATACAAGGTAGCATCAACCAATGCTATAGTACATGAAGTCTCAAGCTTGACTCCAGAAAGAAAGGGAGTCATAGATGGTTTACAAGTAGTTAGATGAAATCGTGCAAGTAAATCAAGAGTATACTTGGGTTGGGCAAGAGTAATCCCTAAAACTGATTGTGAAATCTCGATTCCAAGGAACCCAAGTCTGTCATGTCAAATCTATCTTGAAGTGAGGTCTTCACTGTTGTAATGGCAGATGAAGAACACCCAGTAATCAAAAGATCATCAACATATAGAACTCGTATTAAAAGTGAATCATCATGCTGTAGTAGATACACATTAGGATCAGAATGACATCTAGTAAAACCTGAAGATAGGAGGTAGGAGTCCATCTCGGCATACCAAGCTCTAGGAGCTTGTTTAAGGCCATAGAGAGATTTCTTAAGTCTACAAACTAAGGATGAATCCTGAACAAAACCTGGTGGTTGTTCCATGTAGATTTCCTCCTTGAGGTCTCCATGAAGAAAGGCACTCTTCACATCCATTTGATGTACATTCCATCCATGTGATGTGGCTATAGCATGTGTGAGTCTAATAGAAGTCATCTTAGCAAATGGTGTAAAGGTTTTTGTATAGTCAATGCCTGCAACTTGTGAAAAACCTTTGGCTACCAATCGTGCTTTGTACTTATCAACTGACCCATCTACTGCAAATTTAGTTTGATATATCCACCTACATCGAACTATCTTCCTTCCCTTAGGAAGTGAAGTCAAATCCCAAGTATGATTTCTAATCAAGGAATCATATTCCTCATCCATAGCAATATCCCACTTTGGCATGCCTGATACCTCTCTAAATGTCTATGGATCAAAAACTAAAGCAAAGAAGGCATGTGTCCCCCCCTGAAAATCTACTTGAATCAGTCTATCATCTGCTGAATTTTGTACCCCTGTATTTGTTCTATGTATAGTGTAAGATGTGGGTGAGTCTGGTGCAAATATATCAACTTCTAATGCAATCCCTGAACTAGATGAAGATGAATCCTCATCACTGTGAGAACTAGAAGAAGAAGATACTACACTAGGAATCTACTGAGAATGATTTGAATCATCAGTACTATAATCAGGATCTGAAGATTCCACAATATGTTGAGAAGTGTCAAGTATAGTTTCAAGAGATGTTTCTTGAAACTTAACACTTCTCTCAATAAACAACTCATGTGTGGTAGGGTGGATTAGGCGATAGCCTTTTACACCATTTGGATATCCCACAAAGATGCAAGGTTTGGATTGAGGATCCATAGCCTTGCATTGCTCTTTTGGAATTGTGTGGCATGGCATGTGAGCCAAAAAGTGTGAAATGATCAACTGCAGGTTTCCATCCTTTCCAAGCTTCGAAGGGAGTGATTCGCTTTAAGGCTTTATGTGGAACTCTATTATGTATGTAACATGCATAGTTGATTGCTTCTGGCCAATATGATGGTGTGAGGCCCTTAGAGTGAATCATACAATTAGCCATCTCTTTTAAAGATCTATTTTTTCGTTCTGCAACACCATTTTGTTGTGGGGTATAAGGAACTGTGCGCTGCAAATCTATCCCCTCTGATATACAAAACTGCTCAAAAATATTGTTGACATATTCTCTCCCATTATCCGTTTGAAGAACCTTGATGACTTTCCCTGATTGTTTTTCAACAAGAGCTTTGAAATATTGAAAAGACTCAAACACTTCTGATTTTTGCCTAAGAAAGTAGACTCATATAAAATGTGAGAAATCATCAATGAAAGTGATAACATATCTAGCCTTTGTAAAAGATGGATGGGGAAAAGCCCCTGAAACATCACTATGAACAAGTTCTAAAACTTGTGTTGCCCTCCTTGATTTACCTTTGTCAAATTTTGCTTTTGGATGCTTGCCAAGTGCACAACCTTCACAAAGACATTTAGAAAATTTAACCTTAGGTAATCCCTTAACCATATTCTGTTGACATAGTTGTTCAAGATAGCGGTAGTTAAGATGGCCAAACCGCTCATGCCATAGTTTGCTAACTTCATCTGAATGAGTTAGTAGTGCTTTTGGAGAAATATCTATGGCAAAATTGGAGAAGGCATATAATCTGGATTGGTGATTTGCCTCGCGTATTGCTACCAAACTGTTGCTTTGTAATTCTCTTATCTCAACTAAATCTGGAGAGAATTGTACTCTCATGCCCTTCCCTAAATGAGTTATTTGATACACTGAAAGGAGATCAGTTGAGAGTGAAGGTACACTTAGAACATTGGAAAATGTTTCTCCTTCAACTTCAACAGACCCTCTCCCTATTACCAATGTTCGAGTATCATCACCTAAGGTGATTGTGGACATACTTGATGGTTCTAAGGATGAAAATACAACCTGTGAAGAACGCATATGGTGTGTAACACCAGAGTCTAGAATCCATGATGGAGATAAAGATGCTTTAGCAACTAAGGCTTTTCTCTTTGATTTCTCTTTGTCCTTAGTATTATCTTGATTTGATGAAGATGCCTTGATAGAATCAGGTAGCCCTATATTATTCTTTTTGAGAATTTGTTGTAGAACTTCAATCTTTTTCTTCATGCAATGTTTTTCATCATGTCCAATACTTTTACAAAAGGTGCATGCAACTCTCTTTTTACCTTGAGGGTCCTTTTTGGAGTTGTCAATTTTGATTTCCTTCTTAACTTCCTTGTCCTTTTTAGTGTTCTTCTTCTCCCCTTTTGAAGTGTGATGTGTGTCATTCCCTGTAAATAGGGCTTGAGGTGTAGTAGACTTCAAAGTACCCATTTGAATCAAATTTTCTTGCTCCCTTGTGAGGTCAGCAATAAAGTTATCAAGTGTGGGCATTGACCATGAGGCTCCAAGAGCCCTTTTAGTAGAGTAGAAAGTTGATACAAAAACAGAAAATTTTGGAGCTAGCTTGGAAAGTACAGAAAGGATTAATTGATCCTCTTTCTTGTCAATTCCACAATCTTCTAAGTGCAACTTCAAGGATTTAAACCTAGTAAAAAAGTCTTGTAAAGTTGAAAAATTCCTAGGACTAAGACCTAAGAGTTGATTTTCCAACTCATGGCTTCTAAGTTCATCTATTTTCTCGAATAGTTTGTCAAGACCCTCCCAAACTTGGTTGGGTGTTTTCAAGTTCTCAACATGGAACAACAAATCAGGAGATAGATTTAGGCATAGAAAGCCAAATGCTTGATCACACTTATTAAAAAACTTTTCTTTGTCTTTAGATGCATTAGGTTCTTTCTCTGTTCCCATAGTAACCCTATATAAACCTTTGTTCTTAAGCACAAGAATGACTTTTACCTTCCAATCATGATAATTGAAGGGTGTTAAGGGCACTATAACAACATTAGATTCCATACTGCTTGACTAAGATAGTTATTCGTAGAAATGCAGAAATGAAGAAGTTAGAAATGCGTGTAGAGTGAAAAAACACAACACAAGCACTTCTTGAGGAAATGAGAAAATGAACTAGACAACACCCCCTTGATTATTTGTTTTCCCCCAATTTGGAACTTTATAAAATGAGTGCTTGTAACTGATCCAAAAAGACACAAACGAGCACTTTATAAAAATAGTGCATTGGCAAAATAAACTCCCCCTTTTACAAAAGTCAATAATTGATGATATTAGCAAATTTTGGTAGTTTTTTTTTAAAAAAAAAAACTAACAATGAATATTTGCAATAAAATTAGTTAACAAGTATAAAATTTTAATGCTAATTATCACAATTGACTTAAATAAAGGCAACCAGGTCAATGGAGGATGACACTGATACCAGGGATGACATGCCAAGCACGCCAAGTTGACCGGATTTTGTGGAGATATTTGGGAGACTTGCATGCCAATATTCACATAGTGAGAAAACTGAAATCTTCCCCCCTATGGTGAGAAGGGTGAGCCAGGGGTTGACCAGAGGTTGCAAATTGATGGGTGCAACCAAGCACATGTCTCTGTGCAAAACACAACTTTGCAAACAATTGCGCTTGAAGAAGAGGTATCACGTAGAGATATTATGGTCTCTGACACACCCTTTGATGGCAGAAATGCCTCACCATGAGAGATCACATCCTTCTGAGGATGCAAATTTTCATGCCAGACACAACAGAATAGGGTATGCACTCGTGGCAGGAATAGGGGTCTCTCTCTTTGAGAATAAACCGTGCCCACTAGCAAACAAACCACTCCCCATGAATCCCGCCCCATAGTAAACTCTTCATAGCTGAAAATCTTGCCTTCCTTCTTGTCTCCACCTCGGGCCTCCAAATTTTGGATGCAATTCAAGCCTCCTTAGAATAAAATAACTTCTCAAGAACAGAACTGATTGCTGCGCCATATGCAAGGATGCAAAGAAGAAACAACAAACAACTATTATGAAGGAAATGTGCACTCCAGATGGATTGACTGAGCAAAGAATTCTACCTCCACAAACCCTTGATGCGTTCAACAAATAATTAGCAAAGAGAGAAACTCATTAAATAAACATAACTCAGTTGGATAGTTCACCTTACGGCTTGGAGATATCTTAGACTGCTCTGATACCATGAAGAAACCAGCAATCACAGAGATATAAATCAAGCACAGTGAACACCAAACTGTATGCAATCAACCTGTTGAATTAGATAGTAAGGGGTCTCCTTATAAAGGAGAAATATCTAACCATGAGGTGTTGAGGTGTTTCAACACCTTTCCAGTCTATTAACTAGCTAGGATAACTATCAGGAAAATATCAACCTGCACAATAAATGCCTATGTAGGCTTAGGTCAACATATGAGTATGCAAGCCATTAATGAATACACTGACAAGCTGGATAGAAACAATATCCATAAGCAAACAAAAATCATACCAAAATTTGTATATGAAATCTCCTTCAGCCAAACAATAACCAACAACATGAAAACTAGAAATATCACACCAAAAATCCATAATAATGATCAATATGTACTTCTGGATGAAGTACACTCTTAGATCACCATCTAGGGAACCATAGTTTCAGGTCCGAAGAATGGAGTAAACTTGCTAAGCTTTACCTCAGCCGGATTCTGGATTTCAAACTAGCAACATAACTTTACAATATTTTCCAAAGATAACATATGAGAGAGCAAAGGCTTTCTTTTATAGAATTGAAGGTGATTGTTGGCTCTTCAACTTCCATTTCTTTTTCCCTCCAAAGAGATGCCCATTTCACTTTTGAAATATATTAATTTTTAAAACATTATATTCACCTTTCTAGGCATCCAAAACTTGAGGAGAAATATTTACTTTAGAAATATTTAAATAATCTTTCAATGAGGCATTTACCCTCAAGGCCACCTTTTAAAACAACTTTAAGTCATTAATACTAGGCCAAGGGAGTCAATAAGAAATTATAACATTAATGACTTAGAATAAATTATTTTACCCAAAATGAGCCTCAAAGTGTTGAAGGCCAAATATGCTCCAAACTGCTCTGCCCAAAATGGAAATTGAGCTAACTACTGATGCTACTGCCCAAGATGGCACTGCCAGAAATAGAATTTACTAAAAATAGTAAATTTTAAAAAGTTCCTTGATGACTTTATAAGTCATATCATTGTGAAGCTCTTTGAAAACCCAGAAAGAATCCACAATCCTTATTCATGCAAACCTTCTTCAGAACTCCTATAAAATAGAAAACCCTAATTTCCAATTTTGCTTAGCCTATGAGTTTTCGGAAATAGGCTAAAACCTCAAGAAGAACGTAGGGCTAAATCAGGGACATTACATATATGAACTTCATTGCATCATTCATAAGTGGGGAATTTTACTAGTATAGGAAATTTATAACAAATGGATGGCCTTGGGTAGCCCATGTAATGTTTAAAAAAATAGTATGTCTTTCTAATATCAAGCCCTCTTAAAATTCTAAAAATTTAGTGTTTGATTCAATTGTAGGTAGGTTATTGCCGCTATACTTCATTCCACAAACATGATTCCTAATTGAACAATCACTTCACCACTTTTGTCAAGTTCTATCTGTAGACGTCAGAATCTGCAAATGGTTAGTAAACTCACAAACCAACATGATAGACATGAACATCTTTATGAAATATTGCATTTAGTTAAACATGCTAAGACATTGAACATCAAAGAAAAATAAATAAAGCATATCAACATGAATGCAAAATTATTCTATAGTGGATTGGTGCCACTTTGTTGTGTAGGAAGCAACCCTTTCCCAATCCATGATAAGCAAAAAATGCCAAGATGATAAGATGATGAGAGTGATGTTGTGATGAAGAGAAAGATTAGTTATCACATGTAGAGAGTAACCTTGCATAAAATTTGTTGTTGTGTTGTAGTTGTTTTGGAGAAATGCTTTGAATTTTATAGATTCAAAGTTAGAAGATTGAGTGATTTTGGTGAATGTGGGATCATTCACAAGCCAATGAAAAGATGCCACTTGTCAAGATTTGAGAGGATGAGGAATGTGCAAGTCTTGGTAAATGTGCCAATTTCAAATTTGAATTTTGTTGAAATGACATGTTTAGGGGGGATGAAAGGTGCATTAAATACCAAGTTTGACTTGTGCAAGAGATGTGTAAGAGAATGTGTAAGAGCATTTAATGCTTTGTTGGATGGACAAGAATTTGAGAGGGAGATTCAAAATTGGAAGAATATTCCATCTTGATGCCCTTTTGAAAGTAATTAGAATAATTAATAAATCAAAGAAATGATTTACTGGTGCAAGTGGGTGGGTTAGTTGAGAGTTTGGATTTGACTCAAGTTGAGTCAAAAGCTAGAGAATGGGTGATTATGTTTAGAGGTTAATTAATTCAGATTAATTAACTTGGAGGATTTTAGGAGTTTGACATTTGATTTATTGAATCAAATGAGAAGAACTTTAAGGAATTAATTAAATAATTTGATTTATTTAATTAAATACGATGAAGCTTAGGGAATGAATCAATAAATTGATTTAATTCATTAATAGCAGAATTGAATGTTAATTAGAGTGGGATGTATGATGTTAGTTTTGCATGTCTACACTATCAACTAGGCTATTTAATGGGTTGGATGAACTATAGTTTAGTTATGACCCTTGGTCTCTTCAAAATAATTAGACAAGATTAGGGAGAGGAAGGAGCATTAAACAAACCACTTAAAAATAGGAGTAGTTGTGGGCTCGTTGGTTTACTTTAGATACCTAGTTCTTATGGGGAGAAATCATTCACTATACAAATCAAAGGAAATTGACTATCTACCCAATATTGTTTTGTGTGTTTTGAAATGGAAGATATCTACAACTCTATGGAAATTTATATATGCTAATTGTCAACTTATTATCTTATTTATACCATTTTCTTAGCTTTGTATAATAAAAAATATAGGGTAGAGGGTAACATGATTATTCAAATTGGATACTACATAATAGTTTATGTGTTGCAAGAATTATTTTCATTCTTAGCATTTTTTTCATTAGAATGCATATATTCTTATAATGAGAAAACTCTTTTAATGTCTTACCAAAATCAACATAATTAATAATATCAAAATTTAATACACATGTATGAAAAATAACATAAATAAGGAATATAATGCAACCATTTCTCTAGCAAAGGATTAAATGTCATGTGGACTAAAAGGAATGCAATATATACACAAAATCGATCTACATTGAAAATATTGCAATAAAATTCAAGAAAATGCAATTGGTAGATGCAAAGACGAATAAATGTGAAATCATGGACCATAATGATTTTAGGATATATACATAATATTGAAGGTTTTAGAAACTCTCAAGAAAATGCAATTGGTAGATGCAAAGAAAATTTCCACAACCTTCACCAAAATCCTTGTTGGTTGTCCTAATATAGGAGATTTCAAACAAGGTATCGACATCCATCAAAGTATAATATAAAGAATTTTTTTCTCAAATGTTGTGGTTGTAGACACCCTTTCGAAATATATGCAAAATGTGAGGATAGAAAAAGCATGTGAACTAATTGATACAATGCCTCAAAGAGTTGTGATCTTTAATGGATGCACTATAATTACACATGTTGCATCACTACCCTCATAACAATCTCTCAATTTGTTAGTGTCTATTATGTTGTATCCAATTTGAAACTCAATTATGATACATTAATTTTATATCAAATTGTCATTTGTATGCATCAAGTTTGTCAAAACTCAAAATGTTCAATCTCTAATAAAATCATAGATATTTAATTTATCCTCAACATAATCAATGATTTTATTAGAAATTGATCATTTTGAATTTTAATTAATATACAACTCTATGAAAATCAATATATGGTCAAAATAACTAATCATCAACTATATTTTTTTTTAATATTTTCATCTTTGTTCTCTATATGTTGTACCATATATTATGATATGACTACTAACCCTCTCTTAAATTTTCACAAATAAATCTCTTCACCACTTAAATATAAGATAGCTAAAATATATTTCAAGTCAATAAGAGTGGATGGCTCAAAGTATCTAGGTGGTAGGTAAGGATATAAATATATGGTTGAGCCCTTGCTTAGGTCATGCGATTTGTTACTATAATTCATGATTTTGTGTCTATTTTATAAATGAATACTTTTAAGAAGACGCACTCTTCATTTATGAAGTATGATATTCATTGCATGCTTCATAATTGTGGAATTTTACTAGTATAGGAAACTTTAAAAAAATGGATGGGCTTGGGCAACCCATGTATAATTTTTTAAAATAGCACATTTCTTTCTAATAACAATCTTTCTAAAATTTTAAATATAGTGTTTGATTCAACTATAGGTAGGTTATTTCTACCACTCTTCATTCTACATACATGATGCCAAATGTAGCAATTGTTTCACCACTTTTGTCAAGTTTCATCAACCAAGCTGGTCAATGGGTTGAATGTGTAGACATTAGGAACTATGAAAGGTAAGGGAAGATAGAGGAGAATAACTAAGAGATATCTTTAATAATGTGGATGAATGCTAATGGGTATAAGATCTAGTATATATGCTTCAATACTAGTCTCTAACACTCACTAACTTGATGATCAAAGGAGTTGCCAAATAAAATGTCGAAAGAGTTGTAAATAGTAATTTCTGTGTGATCCAAATTAATGCTTCAATAATAGTGAACTACTTGGTAGAGTGCCTCCAATAATTGCAGTTGCAATGATCACAAATTAAACATGAAATAGAAAAAAACTCAATCATAGGAAATTGGTTAACGTGGAGCAAAATCCATCAATGAAATATAAACTCACATATGCAAAATGTTGAAGCCTTAACAAGGCGCATAAACTATTTGACAAAATGCTTCAATCGAAATGACATTTTATGAAATGTGATAACTTGTAGATTAAAATACAAACTAGTGTAAGAAGCTATCAAAATATTGAGGCAAATGAAATTGCAAGGCATGACATTTAACAATGCCCTCATGTTTAAGGTTGGGTATAGGGATCTATTAAGAAATAATAGAAACATTTTTTTGGTATCAAATATTGTAATTATGTGTTTGTTGATAAAATGCCTTAATATGATGTGGTTTCATGGAGTACAAAATTCATTGGATATGTACATAATAAATTTATGTTGACAACATCTTAGAGATTTTTATGTGCATAATAACTTAATTGTGATACATTAATATCATCAAATTATAATTTTTTGTGTTAAAGTTTGTCAAAATCTAACAACTTTTAATAAAACCATAAATCACGTTATCAAAATATAAAACCTTATAATTTATTGATCACTTTTAATTTGAAATAATTAACAATCAATAATTTATTATTGATTATTATTTAAAAAAAAAATTTAATAAATAATTTATTAAAAAATTTATTTTATTTTTAATAATTATTGATTGTTTACTATTAAAAAATATGTTTTAAAAAAATCCTTATTAAATATCAATTATAAATAATTTATTATTAATAAATTCGTTTTTAAATATTAAAATTTAAAAGTTATTTTCAAATTTTTTTAATAATACAATTTTAATAATTTATCGTTATCTTAAAATTAAAATTTAAAAATTAGTTTTAATTATTAATATTGTTATCTTAAGAATTAAAAACTAAAAATATTTTCTCTCAAAAATCAATTTATTATCTTAAAAATTAAAATATATATATATATATATATCTCAAAAATCAATTTGTTATCTTAAAAATACATCTCTCAAAAATCAATTTTGATATGTTTCAATTGGTTGATTCATACATTGAAAAAGAGAACATGTGCGTCATGCTTTACACATATCATAATCGCCTTCTTCCCTATGATTTGTCACCTAACACATGTGGGATTAGAAACCAAACACTTCGTTAGAAGGCTTAGTCCTGCTTTCTTATCCCGAACACTTTCTCACTCATTCTTGAATTATTTATTGGAAGCATTTGAATCATAAGCACCGGCCTGGTGGAACTCCGCTGTCTCAGGCAGCTAGTCAAATAAGCATAGTTGGGGCCACTCACTGGTTTCAATAGATAAATTTCTCGACGACGGATAAATAATAAGAGATAATGGAAAATAAAATCATGGAAACAAACGGAAACGGAAATGGCAAAGAAAAATTGAAAACGGAAATGAGAAAGTGCACCACCAGTTTAAAGGAGCTGTGGGCCCGACCACCTTAGCACTGTACCCTTAGAGTGTGCCGATTAAGCCCGGCCGTTTCCTACATGAGACTAATAATGTTGTAGGATGTTAGAGTCGCTTAGACGATGCATCATTTGTCATCCTCTACGTAGCGCACTTTTCCAAGTCATCTGAAGATATGGCCTCATCAACAATCTCCTCGTGTCCTCACTAAACTGCATCCATCCATCACATGGATGGCTTACAGTATTAAACCTCTTGATGAGCTTAATCGGGTTAATTCTCTCATTTAGAGAGAAATTCTTGGAATTTGTTTCATGGGTGGACCTGATGGAAAGAGTGAATTCTGCTTAATCCATATCTGTCCCTTTCTATAGACTAAACTCCAGAACACCAAGATATTGCATTCGAATGTTGGTCCCATTAGCGATCTGGTAAACTTGGTGCCTGTGATCGAACCAACAATAGTTGGCCACATGTTACGAGTTATATTTGATGGGTTGCCATAGAAAAAACCTCATTGAGTTGACATCTTGCGACTGTCTCTCTACGCATTAAACTTGAAGGCTGCTCCCCACTATTTTACCCTTAATGGAGGTTGTGTTCCACTTTCAAACTGTGGGGACGGGTTATGGATGCGTCTAGGATTCGGCTGAACAGAACTTTGTGTACGAGCTTCATTCTGTCATAGTTTCTACAGAAAAAGAAAATCACAGATGTTGATATCCATTCATTGATGATAAGTTCTACATGGAGGTTGATTGGAAGGAATAATAGTATGTTACGTTGTTATTTGTAAGGTAATTAAAAGATTCTACTGAAAACATAAATAAATTTATAAGGGACAACTCAGAAAAGGCCGCGTTTATCAAACGTGTAAAAATTTGCCTGTATGGTTGGTTAATGATTTAAGGTTTTCATTTTCATTCCCTGTAGATTGTATAAAATTCGTGGGAAGGATTTTTTCTTACTTTGACTCACCAAGGTTCGCTTGCATAATTGGCGACGACTGGGCTGTCTGTGAATTATATGCTCCATAAAGACGAACAATAGTCATGCTTCAAGTAGAAAATTAGGAAGTTAGAAGAGGTTTCTAGTGTAAGGCTTTCACTTTTTTTTTTTTTTTTGCTCAGCAGTTTGTATGTTATTTTGAGCTCATTTCTTTCGATGCTGTAACCTTGTGTGTTTTTTTTCCTCTTTCTAAGTTCATTGCTATAATCAAAATATCGAAAAAACAAATTATTTATTAAATTTAGAAAATGTGTTAATTATAATTGAAAATTGATTTTTTAATTTAAGAATTTAATCAATAAAACATTTTTACTTTGATTAATATAATTTTTATTTATTTCAAATTTTCTATTATATATATAATATTATAAAATTACAGAAGTTCAAGAGAAGTTCATAGTAATGAAAATAAAATATATTTCATAATTTTCATTCAATCAAAATAAATATTTTTATTGTAAATATATTTTTTAGATGGATGTTGGTTGGAAGTCTATTTTCCATTTTACTAGAATCTCATTCACTATCTTTCAATTTAAAATAACTTTTAAAATAAAAAATTATGGGATTTTATCATGTGAAAATTCATGTTAATTATTGGTAAATAGTTTTGTCATTGCAAAAATTCAATTAACTCATCCAATGACCAACGATGAATTGTACCAACAAATAGAGAAACCGTTAAGAGATTAACGATTCTCCTCTATATTTGAGAGACACTTCTGCTTCATATGGAGTTTTGATATTTTCAAATACTTTTATGAAAAGGTACATAAGAAAAAGAAGAGAAATCTAAATGCAAATATGAAATGCAGTAGAGGTTCCCAAAAAAAAACAAGCTACATTGATTATGGAAGCACAAAGACTTCCAAAAAAAAAAAAAGTAAGAAAAAAGCTAACTAAACATCAGAATAATTAACCTCATTAAAAAGTATTTTACATTAGAAAAACATTTCTTTACTGCAAACCAATGGAGCTCATAGACTCCAATCCCCCCTATCAAAGCCCTCAATGATAGAGCTGTAGAAAGATTCCCCAGTCAATAATTACACCAATATTTGTAAGAACATGGATAGGAATGTCAAGAGTTTTCCTTCTAAATTATATTTGTAAAATGACAATATTTTTTTTAATGAATTTTCCAGATATCTATATTAATAAAGATAAAATTATAAATTCACAAAAAAACGGCAGGTGGTAAGAAGGCACACCCCGAATGTCACATGGGACCAGCCCATAAAATCCAAAATAACAAATAGGCCCAACCCAGAAAGTCCAAAATATCACATGGGCCTAGCCCAGAGGTCCAATAATAGAAAGAAAATTAGGCAGCCAAGGTAGTGCCAGTAGATCCTGGGGGTCTTGGTCATCCAGATGTTTCCCCCATACATTAGCGGGGTTTGGAGTGACGTCAAGAGGAGCACCCCAACCATCATCAACTTTATCTTCATCTTTTTCTGCATCTATTTCCTCGCGTCGAGGTGAGATTGCGAGAGCCAACCGCAGAAGACTTTTGCCAGTGGAGGGCCAACCAGAGCCAGAAGCAGGTGGAGTATCAGAGGACCACCCAGAACTACCACCACCACTCCTCAGAGCACCACTAGAGTGCCAGCCCTGACCAGGACGCGAAAAAGGAGAACGAGCCCACCTAGGAGGGAGATCGTGCGGAATCACTCCATTTCCGGCCCCGAGAAGGAGATTAGCCACGAGAAGAGGAGGGAAAATCAGGGATCCGAGCCATAGTACAAGGGGCATTGCCCCAGTGGTCCAAGAGAACCTGCAGGTGAGCCACTTCCAGTGCAACCTTGTTGGCTTGCACTTGAATCTGTAAGAAAATATTAGAACATATAATTGCTTTAGCATAAAGAGACACATTAACATCTAAATGAGAATGAGAAAATACACAAGCATTTCTGTCTTTCCAGATATTGAAGAGGATTTCCACTCTAAAAGTATGCCAAAGCTGGGTGAACTTAGTCAGGGTTCCAGGTGGGTCCCCCAGCAGAACCATATGCCACGAAAAGGGTTCTGGCCTAAAAGGCTGAAAGAAATCATGAATCCAAGTCCAAAGCTGCTGAGCTCTGGGAAAAAAACAAAAAAGGTGCTTGAAGCTTTCAGGCTGCCCACAAAAAGGGCAGTGAGGGTCAGAAACCCCCAAATGAACAAGCCGAGAACCCACAGGCGAGCCTTGGAAAAGAATACACCAAGCAAAGTGGGCCAACTTCGGATTAACAATTGCAGACCAAGTGGCATGAAACCTCCTATGCCAAGTATGGGCCGAGGAGTTAAGAAGCCACCTCTGGTTCAAAGAGCTGATCATAGTAAAATGGGGTGAAAACCACCTGTAACCAAGCCACGGCTTGTAGCTCTGGAGAGGAGTATCTGGAAACCATTTCCAGTCTTTCCACCAAGGTTTATGCCCATGAATGCCAAATTTGTGAAGAATTTTTGTTGGAATGGTGCTCACCGACCCATCAAAAGTAAGATGATCTTGGTTTTGAAGACTGTACTGGGTTTTAAAAGCATCTCACTACAAAATACGCATGGTAGGCCGGTGAAAGAGCTGATGCAGTGTATGAATTCCCTTCTTATGAAATCTAAGAGCTTTGAGCCAAGGTGACTTAGCCAGGGGTTGACCATTTTGAGCTAGAAGGGGAGACCACCAGAGGTTATGCTGGTTGATGGAGAGCCCATCACGAAAGCCAGCCCTAGCCTAAGAGGGCCAAGGCTTAACGGTTTCCCAAGAACGCCAAATACTTTTGTCCACAAAGGAGCCCACAATTTGAACCGGCTCCCTCATAACCAGGAGGGTTTGGAGACCGATTCCATTCCAGGTGGGTTTGTGAACAAGAAAACCAGACTGAATACAATGCCTGAGGAGAATCTTCCAGGCTTCATCCCCGGTGAGCGCGTGGATAATCCACTTGACACAGAGAGAAGTCCCTTATCATTGAGTGGAGAGCAAGCCAATCCCTCTTGATTCCTTGGGGAGATAGAAAAATTTCCAAGCGACCCGATGAAAGCCCTTATGGGTCTTAGAAGAGGCCCATAGAAAATCATGGAGCAATTTCTCAAGCCTATTGTAGGCCGCTTTAGAAGGAGCCCAACATAAAGAATAGTAGATGTGGGTGGCAGCCAAGATTTTAAAGCACACCTGGAATTTGCCAGCCAGAGAAAGAGGCTTGGTAACCCAATAGGCTAGCTTCTGCTCAACCCTGGAGAGCACGGCTTGCTAGAGATCTCGAGGGGAAGCCTAAAAGGTGAAAGGGATGCCCAAAAATTGAAAGATTTCACCCTGACCAATCCATTTCCAGTTATAAGTTTCAAGCCACATAGGAGTGGGGAACATCGACTATTTGTAGCACAAGGTCTTGTGCCATTCAATAGTGGAGCCAGAAGCAAGACAAAAAGTATTAAGGCATTCAAGGGCAGCAGCAATAGAGCCTTCATCCTCTAAAAGAGTGAGAAATGAATCATCCATGAAGTGCCCATTGACAAGCTGCTCTTGAGAGTCTGGGAGAGAGATTCCTTTAACACGTTGCTGGGAAACAACATTGGCCAGGAGATATCCAAAGCCCTTAGCAGCTAGAACATACAAAGCAAGGGCAAGAGGACATCCCTCGTGAATAGAACGAAAAAGACCAAAAGCAGAAGACTAGTGGCCATTGATTGAGAGGTTTTACACATGGTTTTGTAAACCACTGATGGTTTCTTGTATTGTCGGAGATCTATAAATTGAAGGCTTGAGAAGTAGTTTGTGTGTTGATTTTGTAGGTACTGTTATGCTATCGAATTGCTGCTAGAATTCTACTAGAGTTGTTTACTAGTTATACTCATGTAAAAGACTTGCTTTACAGGTGTATGTAATCTTGTTGTAGGATTTGAAATACATTGATCAGGCTTTGGAGTGTGGGGTTTTGCACTTGAACTGGTTTTCCCCCTGTATATCTATAGACATGCAAATTGACATTATGCATTTAAATTGAATCAATTAATATCATTTCTACTATAATCAGGTGATTAAGTTTATTTGATTAATTCACTTCCTAATCACTAATGTTCATCAAATTTAATTAAATAAATCAAATTATTTAATCAAATCCCTAAAGTCCTCTCATCTGATTTATTAAATCAAATGACAAATCCCCTAATTCCTCCAAGTTAATTAATTATGTATTAATTAACTCCTAACCCTCACTACCGATTCTCTAGGTTTTGACTCAACCTTGGTCAAACAAAACCCCTGATTAACCAACCCACTTGCACATGAAAATAGTTTCTTTTAATTAACTAATTACCTCATTTCTCCTCTCAAAAACATATTCTAAGGAATATTCCCTCATTAACTTTCTTTATTTGACTTTCGTACAGAGACAATTTCGCTAAAAAAGATCTCAACCACATGCATTAACTCCTCTTACATCCTTATTTATGCTTCTTACATCCTCACATATCTTCAACCATATGCATTTATTTCTCTTGCGCTCCTTTCCTCTTGCACATTCCCCAAAATGTGCTCCACCTTCATCCATTAGATTTGAGACAAGTGTCCCAATCTCATTGGATCTCTTTTAGTCCTAGCACATTCCTTCCATCTCTCCATTCTTCAATCCTTCAACCTATAAATAGAAGCTACTTCTACTTCAAATCCATTCACAATCTCATGCATTTTCACTATAGGCACTTTTCATCTCCATTTCATCACATTTTCAAGGTTTGTTCATTATCATTTACCTCATCAAGGGGGTGAGAAAGGGCATCTAATACACATCAAAGAAACACCACTTCCACTATGGGATAGGTTTGAACATGCTTTTATATGCTTTTATTTAACTTCTTTGGTATTTTAGTGTTTTGTTTGGCACATATATCATGATTGGATATCTCATAGGAGTACTTGGCTTGCTTTGTTTAACTTGACTTATATGATAAGTTTTGTCAAATTTTAACATCTTTAGGTTTAGTGCTTACATTTGGCACTAGAAAGAGGGCCTTAACCCATGACCAACACATTTTGAAATCATACTAAATATTTGGTTCTTTCACAGTCTTAATTGTTTTTTAAGCTATTTATATTCTATAGGGTATATTAAATGTTGGCAGTCCTATTATTATAGTTAAATCAAGCAATTGCTTGCCAACTACTTGCCATTGTTTAAATTGTTTAGCAAATGCACATGGTCCCTTGTGAAGTCTATTCAAATAAACTTGTCTACTAACAATGACAATTCGACTCTTAAATCTTAGCTTGGATTTGAGATATTTGAAATCTGACCACTACATATTTATAGAATTTGATTTCCTTTGTTTGCTGATCCAAATCCTATCTACATATGTACTTTTTTTGACTAGTAGTATACATCTTTCATCCTTGGTCAATTGTGTGACTCATTAACAATTTTTTTCAATTTGAAACAAATAAAAGTTGAGAAAATCAAGCTTTTACATATGGTCATGCAATCATTACATTGCTTGAGACCACATCTTTGACACTTTATGTCAAAAAGTTTGCATGCCCTCTCTATGCTTCCATTTTGGGACAGGAAGAAAGGTCGCGAGAAAAGGTTGTGGTATCTGGATTCACATCTAAAAAACATTCTCTATCCTTCCCCATTTTGCATACATGTCTGCCGCAACATTTGCAACTATAACATCTGACAAAATTTCTTTATGCTCCATTTTTTAGCACAAGGAGAATGTTGGTCAAAGCTTGTGGAATTTGATTTTACACTAGCTAGGTACATTATCTTGAAAGTTTCTAAAATCCTTTACAACAATTCCATTATTGTGTGAATCTTCTGATTATTGTTATTATCAGTAATTGTTGTTGTTATTAGATTGTGCAAAATGTGCATTTTCCAATCCTAGATCTGTGCATTTATCTCACACACCTACATTGGATGTGTAAGCTTGTGAATTTTTCTTGTGGTGCAAGTTGTCTCTACTTTATTTATTAAAAAATCCAAAACCAAGGAGATAACATACCCAATTTATTTGATACATATCTTGTGAATTTGATCAGGTGGGTAGGATTTGGTACTTGCTTAAGATGTGATTTTTTGGGTTACTACAGGTAGAGTATAAATCCAATCAATATCTTATCTGCAATAAAAATATGCAATTTGATAGTAGCTTCCTTGATTTAGTAGCTAACTCATAAATCTGGTGGTTGGAAAATGTTTTGACTTGACAGCTTACTAACCTGTCATAAGTGCACCATTGATACGATTTAATCATGTTAGGTTTTCCTTCACTTTCATGATTGCAAATCACTGTCAATTAATTGCCTAGGTTGGAGAGTAATTTTCCTTTGGGAAAATTTATTGGAAGTGTTTGTCATTTATGGTCAATTGATTTGAAATGATTCTTTATGCAGTCAAATTTAAATGCTCCTTCAGATTTTTTATCCAATCAATATCAAAGCAAGTGAATAATCTTATTTGGAATTCTACTTTCGAGGATTTGAAAAATGACTCTTTTCTAGGATAAGAGTTTTGACATGAGTTGGAAGAACAAGTGCCTTCGAAAATAAGAAATAATATCTTCTTTATTTACTCCATAGATATGCTTATGTATTTACTTATGGTGTAATAATTGTCCATTGATTGAGGCTTTATAAAAAAAAAAAAATTCAGGGGAGGGATTTTGTTTGCACAAGGAACTTGCAAAATTGAAGCATAGGAAACAATCTTTGAAGAATTTTTGAGTTGGAAGTGGGTATTAAACTTAAAAAAATCATTTTTAAATGCTTATTGTAATAGCTTAGGGATTTCATTCTAGCTTTTATTTTCTGTTTTAGGACAACTCACTTCATTTTTGGGTTTAAAATTAACAATTGATTTGATCTCTTCAAGTTGGGATAAAATTAAACACTAGAAACCCACTAGATTTTTATTTTGGACTAAAATTTGACAAGCAACTTCATAGTTGATTTTTGGTGCTTAAAATGAACTCACCATTGCTTTGGAGTTTAAAATGAACAAGTTCTTGAACTATGTGATTTTCTTCTTTGGTGCATTTTGAGTGTGTATCCTCTCTCCTTGTAATTCATGCGATCTTGGGTGCAAGAGAAACACTCAAAATGTATTTTATTTCTTTGAGTCACCTTTAAGAGAGGGCTTATTATGAGACACACCTCACAATGGGAAACTCATAGGCAAGTTCTTACAAGCACGTTTACCAATGGGATATATCAAAGGGTGTGAAATTGTGAGAAATTAGCATCAATCCATACCAACAATAGACTGTACCTAATCCCATGCCTTAAGTGGAATAAGAATGGTTGAAGAGCCTTAAGTGACCAAGCAGGTGAGTGTTGGTTCTGGTGTTCATAGTTTGTTGTCATTGAGAACATTGTTTGTAGTAACCAACCAATCTATCCAACGATTTATCAAAGTGGTGCATTAGAACTTAGATTCCAAGAAGTTACTTGCCATGTCTGATCTTGGTTAAAATATAGATGTTAAGACTTCATTCTTAACATACCTTTATACGTTTTCCTTGGTTGCATGCAAAATCATCTATTCTACTATGAAGGGCATGACGAAATACCATCAAGAAAAATGAACCAATTGAGCTAGGATGTTATATTGCTTGTGAGTTAGTTTGAAAACACATTGCTTGGATATCAAACATTAAAAACAAACATTAAAAAAATCATCAGAAATTCAAACCCTTTGGAAAGATTAAATATCTCTGAAAGATCCACATTGGCACATTGGCCAAGACTTGCACATTCCTCACCCTCAACCAGCTTGACAAGTGTCATCTTGTCATTGGCCCATGAATGATCCCACATTCATCAATTTGGCCTCTCCTCTCTTCAAGTTCAACTATAAGTTTAAGGCTTCTCTCCTTCAAACAACAACACTTACTCATTGCAAGGTTACTCTCTTCATTTGAGAATCAATCTTTCTCTTCATCATCTACAATCTACACACATTTTGAAAGCATCTACACTATAGGCAACTTGAGTTCAAGCATCTCATTGTCTATCATATCATTAAGCTTATCAAGGATTGGGAAAGGGCTCTTTCACATACTCAAAGAGCACCAATCCACTATGGGATAGGAATGATTCATGTTTTTTGCATTGTTCTTATTAGTTGCATTGTTTAACATGATTCTATATTTCATAGGGATGTTTAAGTTTGCTGATTTAAACTAACTTTTGTGCTAACAACATGAAATGGTTTAAGTCTCACTTGCAGATTTTGATGTCCTACAAATGGCGCTAGAAGACATGCAAAACTAACATCATGCATCCCGCTCTAACCATTCTACTATTAATCAATTATAACAATTTATTGATTAATTTTCTAAGGTTCATTAAATAAATCAAATTATTTAATCCTTATGTTCTTCTCATTTGATTTAATAAATCAAACTGATTTAATCAAATGCCAAATCCCTAAAATCCCGTAAGTTAATTAATCTAAATTAATTAACTTCTAATCATGATTATCATTCTCTAGCTTTTGACTCAACTAGAGTCAAATCCAAACTCCTAACTAACCCACCCACTTGCACCAATAAATCATTTATTTGATTTATTATTTCTTCTAAATACATTGAAAATGGCATCAAAATGGAATATTCTTCCAATTTGAATCTTCCCCCCAAAAAGGACTTGTCCCTTCCAACAAGGTTTTAAATGCTATTTGCACAAGTCAAACATG
This sequence comes from Sequoiadendron giganteum, assembly GCA_007115665.2. Lineage (NCBI taxonomy): Eukaryota > Viridiplantae > Streptophyta > Pinopsida > Cupressales > Cupressaceae > Sequoiadendron > Sequoiadendron giganteum. Next base: position 485,385,909 of record CM021100.1, on the reverse strand, counting down.
GCATTTATTGCACCTTTCATCCCCCCTAAACTTGTCATTTCATCTAAATTTGAATTTCAAATTGGCACATTGGCCAAGACTTCCACATTCCTCACCCTCTCACACCTTGACAAGTGTCATCTTGTCATTGGCTTTTTGAATGATCCCACATTCATTCAAAATCTCTCTATCTCCTACCCTTGAATCTATAAAATCAAGGCACAACAACACAAAATCTGAGAACAACACTTTCTCATTGCAAGGTTACTCTCTTCATTTGAGAATCGATCTTGCTCTTCATCATCTACAATCTACACACATTTTGAAAGCATCTACATTATAGGCAACTTGAGTTCAAGCATCTCATTGTCTATCATATCACTAAGCTTATCAAGGATTGGGAAAGGGCTCTTTCACATACTCAAAGAGCACCAATCCACTATGAGATAGTTGTTAATCATGTTTGCATATGCTTTTGTTTAGCTTGCATTATTTTCATTAGTGGCATTGTTTAAAATGGTTAAATATTTTATAGAGATGTTTAAGTTTTCTGATTTAAACTAACTTTTGTGCTAACAACATGAAATGGTTTAAGTCTCACTTGCAGATTTTGATGTCCTACACCTCCAAAGTTTTTAAAAGTTCAAACATCCATATAATTCATCCTCCATTTTTTGCACCATCATCATTTGGTCCTCAAACATCCTATATTTTCTTTTTGTACTTAAAGTTTAGACCAACCCAAGGAGTTATAGGTTTGCTTCCTATTCACAAAATTGGATCCCAATTTTATAGTTGAAACAAGACAACAACACAATAAGATCATGGATAAAAACAAAGAAACATCCACTTCAAGTGATTTGAGTCAAACTAAATCAAAATCCAACCCTAGGATATCCATCAACCTTCCACTTGATCCCTCTCAAATAACTCAAAATCCTCAAGAGGGATGTTGCCAAGTAGAGGATTTCACGAACAACTTCCAAGGGATGACCCAAGATGAAATACTTGAAATAATACTAAATTATAAAACACACAAGATTTTGAACATGGTCATGAGGCTCAACCCCACACAATACATGGCATTAGCAAAGGAAGGGGCTAAAATCCCTTTTGATTTTGATGTGGGCACTATTGTTGAAAAATCTGTTGGGAACATGCCAACAATATCATTCATGCCTTCATTCCCAAACGTCGTAAAATGTATTATACAACCAACATCATCACATGATCCAAGTCAACCAATGATCACCAAAGGGAGTTCATTACTCCAAGCTCTTCAAACACACCTGCTTGTCAATAACCAAAACTTGGAGGCAAACACGATCTTGGGTAAGACTAGGACCATCCCGCAAGACCCAAAGCATCCATATTTACCACTCATCTTTCATGATACCAACAACCCCTCTACCTATTCCACAACACCGACATACCCTCTTAATACAAAAAGTTCTCTCTCCATGATACCACAAGGATAAGTGGATTTGTTCACACAAGTGGGAACTTTTGATGCATCATCCTCACTTTTGCAAGGAATCACCCCACCAATCTTCCCATCATTCCCACTATTTCCACCATCATCCACACCTAATCAAGGTATTGGGAAAATCCTTCCGTCCAACACACCAATCCAAAATAAAAAAAATCCAATCAATTTGAACACAAGTCAAATCAACAAATCCATTATACCAAACCCTCCGACTATGTCATCGATATCGTAACACCAGGTTCCACTAATCCAAACAATCAACATACCAACTACAACAATCTAAACATCTCAAAATATAGTCTCACAAGGACTAAACATACCAACCATCAATCCAAACCTACCATCCATCACTCAACCCCTCATTATCACTCAAACATCACAACAACTACCTCAGAAAAATCTTGCTACCTCATCTCACACCATTCCATCAAATCCTCCACCTCTACTACCAAATCCAAATGTATCAAATCAATACAGCATCACATTGCAAGAAACCCATCAAGCATACCAAAAGGAACTCCAACAATTCTAAGCTCAATAGGTTGCACAACAAGTTGCTCAACAAGCACAATAGGCTTAAGCACAACAAGCTACCGAGGCACAAGCACACACATTGCTACAAAAGCAATAGGCCACACAAGCTACTCAACAAGATCAAGCTCAAGCACAAGAAAAATACTAAGCATAGCGAGCACAAGTGCAAGCTTTGGACAATCAATAAACCTTGCACAAATACACACAATAACAAGCATTAATAGTGCAACAATAACAAACCGCACAACAACAAGCACAACAACAACAACAACAATCTCAAGAACAAGCATTATTGGCACAACAAAACAACATGCATATCAACAAGCGTTGGTTGTGCAACAGAGGTTTCAATAACCTCTCACAAACATCCAAACAATCCCAGCTGTTACATAATCAACCAGACCACCATCTCAAAATGCATTCATCCCACCACCTGATCCACAAACTGATTTATCTACACAAGTTAAATTGCTCTTGCAGAAAATACTAGAGATACAATCAAGAAAGAAAAAGAAAAAACAAGGGAATTTTTCCTCCTATCCATTTGACAGAAGTATTGCAATGGTTCCATTCCCACCAGCATTTGAAATATCGAAGTTTGATAAATACTGAGGAATTGAAAATGTTGAAGATCACATTAGGGAATTCCATGTACACTATATGGAGGTCACATACAATGATTCTTATTTAATGCAACTCTTCCCTTGGAGCCTAGCTGGTCCAACAATTGAATGGTTCTCTCATCTCCCCACTAGTATTAAAATGTTCCATTAAATTGTGGACTTATTCATTGAAAATTATTCATTTAACATGGGTGTGGAAGTGAGCTTGGAAGAGTTATCCAACCTAAACAAATTTGATGGAGAAAAATTTGCAACCTTCTTGCAATGATGGTGGTCCAAGGACAACAAGATAAATGGGCTATGCCAGAAGAACAACAGATCAAGACTATCATCTCAAACCTTGAAGGGACCTTGTCCTTTTAGTTCAAAATACAATGCACAACTACATATGACCAATTAATTCCCAAAGCACTCAACATTGAAAGAGCCCTTATAACACATGTAGGCACACCCACATACCAAGACAATTGACCATTTACAAGTGACAATGACAAACCTCACACATGGGCTAAGAACATGAACATCACCAATGACGGTGTCGTTCACTCTAAATTTGTTATCAGTGCCCCAAGGTGAAACATGCAAAAAAAAACATACCAACAACCACAAAACAACATCCAAAACACTTCACAAACCAACACATCACAACAACCCCCCAATCAAACTATCAACAACCTAAATGCTTAAGGGGGACCACCCCCAAAGAATAGATATCTTCTTAAACAAAAATAGAGACCACTTGGGGAACCAATCGAATCTTTCATGCACCAACTCATTCAAGCCAACATCAACACACTCCCAATCATTAAAAATTACCAAGAACCCTAAGTTAAACAACCATGATATAACGAGAAGCACCTTTGTGACTTTCAAAAAATAAAGGGATACATGATAAGTAGTTGCATGTGACTTAAAAATCTAATCCAAGACCTCATTGATGATAAGACCATAACTATTGAAGAACCTGCTAGGAAACAAGATCTTAAAATATACACGAATATGATGCTAGATCATAATAAAGGAGAAAACAATGGTAAATGAAAGTACAACAATGTAAACCATATTTATGACCATGTTGTCACATCTTTGGATGAATGGGTAATAGTTATCAATATCAAAGGATGTAGAGTCGAGTGTGGAGTCACCACATGTAGTGGAAGAATTACCATCCTAGGACCTTCACAAACATCCAAGGCACCCACTACAAATTTGAAATCCATCCCTAATTGTTACAATATCCTAGACCAACTGAAAAAGACCCCCACTCAGATCTCCATCATGGAATTTCTAAAAATCTCATACGCACATAGGGATATCCTAGAGAAGGCATTTGCTACATCCTCCGTCCCCACAAATCTTGATTTAGACTAGTTTCATGCTATGTTTGTACATATCACTACACCAAATCTCCTCACTTTCTTTGAATATGATCTAACAATCCAACCATCTCACAACCATGCACTCCATCTTGAACTCCTAGTACACAAGAAAAAAGTCAAAAGAGTCTTCGTAGATGGAGGTGCAGGTTTAAATATTTATACTTTGAAGTTGGCAAAAAAAATGGGATTCTTAGAAGATATCATTGAAAAAGGAAAAGGTATAACAATAAAAAATTATGATGATCAAGAACAGGTGTCCCAAGGCACCATTCAACTCCCCATTCAAGTAGGAACAACAATTATGGACACTACTTGCCAGGGTCTTGACCTTGAAATTCCTTATAATATTCTCCTAGAACACCCATGGATGCACAAGATGTAGGATGTTGCATCTACATTCCATAAATGTGTCTATTTCCCTTATGAAAAACAAGAAGTCACAATCCATGGTGATCCTGAGCCAATTTACTATTGCAAAAACCTGGAGGCCAAGTATTATAAGATCCCCCAAGTCCCGAATAATGATGAGGGACCCACATCTCCTTATATTGATCAATCCACGTTAGCCTCCACTTCTGAGACAAAGACAACCTCCATTTTGAACATATAAGATATTAAGGTTATTATCCAAGATGATGGATGTGGAGATTATAAAATGAAAAAGAGTGCCTTTGTGGTAGGAGAGTTACCTCAATCTCCTAGATCCCATGGAAAACCATAGTCAATTGACCTAACATGTCATACCTTCACTGTAGCACCATCCACTTTCAAAAGGTGGGGAGACCTAAGTAAAGAGGTGGTAGAAGAGAAATATATATCATGTCTATTATATCAAGATGATAGGCCCTTGCCAAATCTCCCCATGGAAGAAAGCAACAAAGGTTTCCAGCTAATGCTTGGCATGGGCTACAACAAAAATGAAAAGCTTGGGAAAAATGATAATGGTCAGTTTGAACCTATCATTATTGAGAAGTGTATTAAGAATATTGGCTTTGGATGTACCCCTCATAAGATAATCATACTTGGAAAAGGTGTTAAGGTTAAGACAATCAAAGCTACCCCTTAGTTACCAGTATCCACTAGTCTTCCCCTAGACAACTATTCTTTTGATATAACCAATGTATGTGACAAAGATCCTATCTCCAACCTGCCCATGTTATTTGAGAATTCCTCCCTTTCTATGATCACAACCATGTCATTTGAGTTGAGTAACTAAACCATTGAACTAAAGCTTGTTTACCCCCAACTAGTAAACCGTGACCAACGAGGACCACCAATCTTAGACACATTCGAAAATGATGAGGCTCTCTTGAAACTCATGGGACTCATGGATACTCTACCATATGGAGATCACAAAGCAATATTTGATAATGAGTTGGACACACATGCATACTATGAGGAAACAATTGAATCTCTTAGTTGTAAAATAGAAAATTTAAGAATAACATGTAGATCACTGTGGCACTTTTTGATTTGAAAATAGTAAAAAGAAAGGACATATCCACTCGTGAAAACCTCTTTGAGCTGCGAAAGGATAAGGGATTCAATCTTCCCCTTAGTTCCATCCATCAGGAAAAAATCAACTGTACTAGCACAAAAATGCAACCTAGTTAATCTTGGAACTGAAGAGACACCACACATCACTTTCTACACAAAATCACTTCTCACCAAGGAACATGAAATTCTAGCTACATTTCTGAAAGAACGAAAATAAAATTTTGCATGGACCTATAATTACATGCAAGGAATTGATCCAAAGGTCATAGTCCATCATCTATTCGTATATCCAGAAGAAAAACAAGGAAGACAAAAATTAAGAAAGATGCATCCATAGATCGCATTATTGGTCAAAATTGAGCTGTAGGAACTCCTTGATCTTGGTTCCATATGACCCATTTATTATCTTGAATGGGTTTCCAAACTTGTACCTATTTCTAAGCCCACTTGGGGAATCCACATCTACATAGACTTCAGGGTCTCAAACAAAGCATTCCCTAAGAATGATTTCCCTACTCCCAACATAGACATGATTATAGATTTAACAACAGGGCACAAAATACTTTCACTAATGGATGGGTTTTCAGCGTACAATTAAAAATTTTAATAGAAAAGGATGATCAACATAAGACAACCTTCACCTATCCATGGGGCACCTATTGTTGGAACATGATTCCTTTCGGATTAAAGAACACTGGAGCTACCTACCAAAGGGTGATGAATTTTATTTTTCATGACTTGATTCATAAATATGTAGAAGATTATGAGGACAATATACTAGCCAAATCAAGAAAGCATCAAGACCACATAGCAACACTAAGCTCTATCTTTGATAGACTAGAAGAATACAAGGTAAGGCTAAATCCTAAGAAATGTGTATTTGGTGTCACATTCAGAAAACTTCTAGGGTATATTGTATCAATGAAGGGAATTGATATAGACCCTACAAAGGTCAAAGAAATTCTTGAAATGGAGTCACCGCATACATTGAAGCAGTTAAGGGGCTTGTAGTGAAGACTCCAATCCACTCGCAGATTCATAGCATAGTTAACAGACAAAGCCATCCCATATTCCCATCTACTCCATAAAGGGGTAGCATACAATTGGGATGACAAATGCGATAAGGAATTCAATAAAATCAAATAATACTTGCTAACACCACTAGTCCTCATGCCACCAATCCTGAACAAACCATTGATCCTGTACATATCAATGATAGTGGTAGCCCTTGTGATGCAGTAGGGGGAGGCATGCATCTCACCAAACATAATTCGAAACAACAATAATAATTATCAAATCACAAACTTGTCTAAATCTCTTCAATTCACCAAAACTCACTCTTCCCCTTGTAGCATTGACAAACTACTCAATCAGGTATAGCTCCACTCTCACACCATTTCAATCCACAACTTGGATCACTTTAGGGACCCATTTAGACATTCAACAACACACTCTCAGATCACATTTGACTCCTTTGAATCAAATCACTCAAATCAAGGATTCTACGCTTTTTAGGGCTCAAATTAGCCCACTTTTACAAAGAGACCACCTTCAAAACTTTTCCAAAACTCTTGAAACATTTGGGAATCACTTTATACCTATCAAAACTTCAAATTTCACCATTATATTGCAAATATTCAATCATTTACTACCCAAACCATAAAACCCTCATTTAGTGCCTAGAAACTAGGGGTTTATTGAAAGTGACACTTCCCAATCAACCCAAAACCTATAAATTTCTCAAACAAGTCTAAAACACCTTTCTCATTCTTAATTCCTCATAAAACCACACTTCTCAATTCAAAAACTCAATTTCACTCTCTAAAACCTCTCTTTTTGGACGAAAAACTCAAAATATACTCATAGGGCTTCACACCCAATTCACTTCCAGACCCCCCCTGATCTAATTGATCATCCTAACACCTTATTAATATTAGTGTAGACCCATTCCTCAAATTACATATGCTACAAAAAGAGGAATGGATCAAAAAGCCATATTATTGACTCAAATCCTTCAATTGTACAAGTTTACCCCGGTTTTGGTAAATTGATGATAAAATGCACAAAACTGAAAATAAAAATTTCAAAATGGATTAAAAACATTTTTAAAACTATCTAAAATTCCATCCACCACAATTTTGAACCCACAAAATTAATGCTCATGTTGTGCAAGTTTGATTTATATGGAAAAATACAAAATATGAAAAAATTAGTAATGTTTCTATTAATATTTCACTTCAAAACTTCAAAATCTCCCTTACATCAATGCCTTTCCACATATTTATTATTTTCCCTCAGAAAATAACTCCTCAACTTCCCCAAACGGCCTTTTGAAAAGCTCTGATCGTTGGACTTCTCTTGTGTTAAAAAATTGCAAGTTCATAATATTGCTTTTTACACAATTTCACAATGTTTCATATTTTTGCATTTTTGAGATACCAAACCTCCTAAACACCTAAAATGACCTAATATTGAAAACTTACATCATAAAGTGGTCTTATAGACCTTATTTTAACACAAAATTCAAAAATGTTTAAAGCCTAGACCTTATGAACTTAAATTGACAATTTTGCACCAATGGTGCTCTTCTAGCACAACACGATGAAACAAGAAAAGAGAGAGCCATTTACTATATCAAGAGAACCTTGGTAGGTCATGAACTCAACTACACATTCATCAAGAAATATTGTCTAGTAGTAGTGTTTTCTTCACAAAAATTAAGACACTACATGCTTGCTCATCAAACAAAGCTCATCGCTAAGATGGACCCTCCAAAATATTTTCTCTCTAAGGAAACCCTCACAAGATGAATAGATAAGTGGGTTATGATCCAAAAAATATATGATATTGAATATGTAGAGCTAAAGGCAATCAAAGGGTAGGTAATTGTGGATCATCTAGTTGAGGAACCGATATGTGTAGAGAATCCATTTGTGTCAGAGTTCCCTGATTAGTCAATTTTCAATCTCAATGTAGTAGATCATTGGAAGGTACATTTTGATGGGTCAGGAGGTAGAATCTTCTTTATCACACCACAAGAAGATTGCATCCCAAAATTATACAAATTATCTTTTCCTTGTACTAACAACATCTCCAAATATGAGGCCCTTGTCATAGGACTCTAAATTGCAATATAGTGGAAAATCATGGAACTTAAGGTCTATGGAGACTCACAACTAATCATCAACTAGGTTAATGATGAATACCAAATGAAGGATGAAAACCTTACCCCATACAAGAAATTGGTGGAGGATCTCAAGGAATTCTTCATCAACATCACATTTGAGTAGATACCAAGGTTAAACAATAGAGAAGCGGATGACATGGCTACAATCAGATCATTGTTGCATATCCCATGCAACATCCCTAAATAAGAATTATTGGTAGAGTAGCTTCTCATAGCAGCTTTTGAGGTACCAGATTCTGAGTTCATGTGTGAAATCATTGGTTCTGGTGACCCTTGGTACCATGACATATACACCTACCTAAAAATAGGAGTCCTCCCCACTAACATCATACCAAACATAAAAAGAACCTTTATCAAGAAGTAATCCTATTTTGTTATTGAACCATAAAAAATGTTGCAGTTTAGGGAAAGAGGATTCCCCAATGAGCCTCTAAGGTTTTTCACCGAGAAGCTAACTAGTGGGAAATGAGCTCTCTTTCAAACTAAAGGATATTCTTGGAATTCATTCAAAGAGGGAGTTAGGGTCTTAATGTGATGTGTGTGATTTTGACATCTAAATGAACTGATCTAAGTGTTGGAAATAGATAAAATAAACTAAATCCTAATGTAAAACCTAAGAATGCAACTATGCTGGAAAACACATGAAGATATGCAATCATATACAAAATGAACTAAGAATGTATACTAAACTATACATAAATAAAAGAGATAGAAGAGGTGTGCATGTAGAATCTTGTAGGGGCTGGAAATGCTGCTGAATCTAATGCAAAATGCAAAAGGGACACTTGTGCCAATCTGGGCGATCTAGTCGTCCTATTGGGAAAATTTGTCAAAGTGGGTTTCTGCCAAAAGGGTGTCCAAAAATGTAAAAATGCCCAAAAAGAATGCTTAGAGGGACAAGGTCTTATTATGGGTGACCTAGTCCTCTTTTGGGTTTTTGAGAATTTGAAAGTGGAGTCTAGAGCCTTCTATTTGTTTTTTCTACTCTTCCAGGTGTCTAGTCCCAAAAATGAAGAATTTGATTTGTAGGTGTCTTCCAAGCTTCAACTAGGGTTTCTTCAACCCTAGAGATCTTGGAAAACTTGTTGAAGACTCTTACACCTTGGTTCTTTGTCTAATCTACCTACAAAACTTGCAAATCACACAAAGAAGGAAACTTGTTGATTGTTAGAGTATGGGGGCTTGCCTTGGTGAAGCCCCTTTGTAGATAATTAAATCAAATGAAGAAAACATGAAGGAATGGAAATATTGAATTGTGGATTCAATACATTTCCATGATGAATTATCTTGAGTTGTAGCAATGGAGGTTCAACTCTTGAGTGCTTCAACAATGATTTCTTGATGACCTAGAATCTGAAACCCTAGCTTGCTTGAGAAGAAGAGGAGATGATGGATGAGATGATAAAATGAGTAGTGAATAATAAGGAATTAGGGTTTTGAGGCTTATTTATATAATTTATGCCCTAATTTTCTTAAAATAACACCATATAGGCTGACCTTGGGGTTTTAGAGACAAAATCTTGAAAGAAACTTAGGTTAAAATTGAATTTTATGCCACATGGGAATAGGTCACCCAAGGTGGCGACCTAGTCCACCTAGGAAATTTTGATTAGTTTTCAGGAATTATTATGTGGTTATTTATGTTAGTCAGGATTGTCTTCATAAAACATACTAAGATAGGACTTATATGTGTATTAATGGATCATTATAGCATAATAAAGGGTTGATTAAGTGATGACAAGCCTAGAAAAGTGTGAAAATGTATTGCAACAACTTACAACACTTTGGTACAAGGCTTGGAAATGGGTAGAAAGAGGTTGAAAATTTTCCAAAATCCACAAGTAAAGGTCCAAATGAGCGAAAAGTGTCAATGTCTATACTTTTTGGCGACACAATTATCTTAGGTGACACTTTGTACCGTAGAAGTATTGAAGGAACCTTTTCGAGATTCCTTAACCCTAAGGAAGCTTTGACTATTTTAACCGAGGTACAAAATGGCATTTGTTTTTCACATTTTAGTAGTATGACCTTGGCCAAGAAACTACTAAGGACTGAGTATTATTGGCCTACAATAGAGAAGGAAGCTCATGAATATGTCTGAAAATTTTTGCAATGTCAAAAACATGGGGATCTCATCCATACACCAACTCAAGAGCTCCAACCAATTATAACACCTTTGCCCTTTTCACAATGGGGGTTCAATCATATCGACAAAATCTCACCCACCTCATCTAATGGACACAAGCTCATTATTACTACCACAAAGTACTTCATGAAGTGGGTAGAGGCCATTCCCTTGACCTATATCATATGGAAGTAGATTACCAAATTCATCCTCAACTACCTTATCCGTCGTTATGGTGTTCCTCAAGCCCTTATCTCAGATAATAAAATACCCTTCAAAAAATAGGATGTCCAGGATCTATGCCAAAAATTCAATATCCAACATAGTTTATCCACCTCATACTACCCATAGGGTAATGACCAAGCTGAGGCTACAAATAAAACCATCTTTAAAATCCTAAATAAAATAGTCAATTAAGTTGGCCGTGATACACCTATAGCTAAATCTAGCCTTATGGGCCTACCGAACAAGTATTTGCATGCCTACAAGTGTAACACCTTTCTCCCTAGTCTATGGATCAAAATCCATCCTTCCCATTGAGATTGAGCTCCCATCCTTAATAATATTATTGCAAAATATCATTACTGATGAAGAATATTGGGTGTCACAGTTGGACGAGATAAAACTAATAGATGAGGAGCACAATTTGGATATACTTTGAACCACATGTACGTCTATCTAAACCATCTCAAAAGGAGATATAATAAGAAGATTAAGAGTTGGCCATTTCAAGTTGGAGAGCTCGTGTTAAAAGAAAATCATAAGAATGTACCAAATCCAGATAGCAAGGGAAAATTTGAACCCAACTTGTTAGGACCCTTCATCATCATGACAAGTTAAAAGTCAGAAGCATGTCACCTATCCATACTTGAAGGTGAGCCTCTATAGGAGCCCATCAACAACTCCCATCTCAAAAAAATTTATGCCTAAGCTTACAAGGTATAAATCTAAAAAATCAAAAGAATCAAAAAATCTAAAAATCTAAAAATCTAAAAAAAATAGAAAGAGGATTGAAAATAGTAAAGAAAAAAATCATCCTGTAGTAAAAACTAATTCGGTGGCACTTTGGGAAAGTACCTTGGTGAAAACCTAGCAAACAAGCACCTTATGTAAAGAAGCACTTTCCATCCACCATGGATTCTTTGACTTGTTCTACATCACCTACCATGCCTTCCATCACCTACCATCACCACCCATCACATTCCATTGATCCTTCCATCACACATCTGTGTGCACATCATAGCTTGATCCTGTATCGATATCATGTTCCCTCCTAGTACTACTTGGCACATTCCTAAGGTCACTTTATCCTACCTATAGTGAGGTAGTCTATCAAATCATGTTGGGGGCATATTCTTATACCTAAATTGGATTGGATTCATGTATATCCTTGAAATCTTCCTTAAAATCAGAAAAATCCAAAAACATTCATAAAATCCTTGAAAAAATCCAAAAACATTCATTAAATCAGAAAATCCAAAAACAACCAAATCATATCAAAAATTAAAAAATAGGTCAAAAATAGAAAAAGTAAAAAAAAGTCATCATGTTGAACTATGTCATCTTTGAGCTTGAACATAGGAAAGGCTAATCTTTAATCGACCCCTGACACATTAGGTTAGATGTTTAGGAGTCTGTCATAATAAACTAGCAATCCATTTGTTCATATTTTCTCATCAATAAACGATTATGTGTCAGTTGAATTACGTGGTCTCTACATGTATAACATAGGGAAGGCTAATCTTTGATCAAACCCCAAGGCCCCTAGGATAGGTCCTTAGGCTAGGTTCTTTTTCAAAATATTGAAAATACTAAAAAAATTGGAAAATTTGGAAATCAAAACATTTGTAAAGCATCTCAAAAATACCAAAAAAACCTCAAAACATTTCAAAATACCAAAAAACTTTAAAAAACCCCAAAATCATCCACCCCATTTTGCATTCACCTGCAGTAAACATCCACTCACAATAAATGAATCATCATCTTCACCCTTTGCTAAAACAATCAAATACAAGTATAACAAATTGAATGTAACGAATCAAAACACCAGGGTCTCAAATCTAGGATAGTAGGTAAACAAGTTAGTCAACTCTTGGTATCAATATCACATCATCTCGTTAGTCCCAAAATCATCTAATTACATCAGGCCCTAGGATTAATCCTTTCTACAATGGACATCAACATCAGGCATCAACGTAGTTTAGCCTTGGCTAGAGGCATGAAGAACATTGGATTGTTTATTTACTTGATCTTTTCTTTGGATTTGTCTTATTGCGCTCATTCCAATGACCTCTTGATGATTTCTAATAAAAAAAAATTAGAGAGAAAGGAATAGGAATTGATCATTATCTTTTGTCTACTATGCTTGTTGGATATTCTTGTAATATAACCTTGGTCATGCTTACTTTGTTTATTTTGTAGTGAGGATGTTTTGGATGCCTTGTTGACTATTACAATGGGAGATTTTACCTTTCTATGTTTTGGCCTGAGATGTTTGAAATGTTTTAAGTACATCCTAATAAGGTTTTGTATGTCAGGTGTGAACAAGAATACTCCAATTTGTTTGTCGAGTCAAAGTCCATCTCACTAGATACAACGTCATCCTAGTTGTCTGTACCTTGATGCATCGTATCTTTGTGTTATCAAACATAAGGAAAGTTATGCTCTTTACACCCCCAATCCCTAGATAAGAAATACATCATCATCATTCATCATCATATCTAATAAAGTCTCGATGAATCATAGACTTGTAGGACTTATACATCATATTGGATTCAAGGGTTGATCCCTTTCATTCTTCTATCCTCTTTCACACTAACATGTTATCATGACATGCATCCATCCTGCATTCATAAAACATCAGCATACACATCTTGCATATTCACATATCACTATTTAAGTTGTTTGGGATAATATAGATTTATTATTCTAAGCATCTTAAAAACATCTCATTTGCATTGTCATTATCATATGGATCTGTTAGTCTAACCATCCATACGTCCATCTTCAACCTCTTTATCGCGAGATCGACCCTAAAACCAAACTTTTTCCCCGATCTCTTTAGGGGCAGCATACCAGTATACTTCTTTTTGTTGGGGCATCCAAAAAATCAGAATTTTTTTGAGCTTTGATCTTAGCGAGGTTATTCTGCGAACCAACGCAACTGGTATGCTTCTTCAAAGTGGGGAAAAATGTAAACATGCAAATTGAAATTATGCATTTAAATCCAATCAATTAATATCATTTCTACTATTAATCATGTAATTAAGTTTATTTGTTTAATTCACTTCTTACTGACTAATGTTCATCAAATTTAATTAAATAAGTCAAATTATTTAATCAAATCCTTAAATTCCTCTCATCTGATTTAATAAATCAAATTGTTTAAAAAAAATATCAAATCGCCTAATTCCTCCAAGTTAATTAATTCTATATTAATTAACTCCTAACCCTCATTACCCATTATCTAGGTTTTGACTCAACCTTGGTCAAACTAAACCCATAATTAACCAACCCACTTGCACATGACAATAGTTTCTTTTAATTAACTAATTACCCCCTTTATCCTCTCAAAAGCATATTCTAAGGAATATTCCCTCATTAACTCCCTTTATTTGACTTTCTTACCCAAAAAATTTCCCTCCAAAACATCTCAACCACATGCGTTAACTCCTCTTACATCCTCATTTATGCTTCTTACATCCTCTCACATCTCCAACCATATGCATTTGTTTCTCTTCCATCCTCCTTTCCTCTTGCACATTTCCCAAAATGTACTCCACCTTCATTTAATAGATTTGAGACAAGTGTCCCAATCTCATTGGCTCTCTTTTAGTCCCACATTCATCCCATCTCTCCATTCTTCAATCCTTCAACCTATAAATAGAAGCCACTTCTACTTCAAATACATCCACAATCTCATACATTTGCACTATAGGCACTTTTCATCTCCATTTCATCACATTTTGAAGGCTTGTTTATTATCATTTAGCTTATCAAGGGGGTGGTAAAGGGCATCCTTTTCACATCAAAGGACTGCCACTTCCACTATGGGATAGGTTTGCACATATTTTTATATGTTTTTATTTAACTTTGGTATTTTAGTGTTTTGTTTGGCATATATAGCAAGATTGGGTATCTCATAGGAGTACTTGGTTTTCTTTTTTAACTTGACATATATGATAACGTTTGTCAAAGTTCAACATTTACAAGTTTAGTCCTTACAATATCTTGTATTCATTGTTTATTTTTTGTTGAATGTGTTTCTAGTTTTTTTATAACTATTACACCAGTTTTAAAGTTTGCATAATACATCTTCTCAAGATTCGTGTAGGAAATTTTTTCCGCTACTCTAATTTCCTTACAAGTGGTATCAAAGCCTAGTCACCTTTGGTTTCAGTTGTGGGTTTTTTGGGTTTTTTGAGCTAATCAAGGTTTGAGTGGGAGCTTTTGCAAAGGATACATTGTGATCTTGTTGCAGGTATCTTTCCAAACAAGGAGAACATATGGAAGGATTGACGTAGAGAAGTTTTCTGGAATGAACTTTGAAATGTGGAAGCTGAAGATGGAAGAGTTATTGATTAATCAAGATTTATGGGAATGTGGTGGATGAAAATTTCTGGAGGCCTACAGATCTAGCTTTGGCTACAAAATATGATGTAATGGATAGAAAAGCTAAAGGTCTCATTATACTATGTCTTGCAGATTGAATCCTAATAAATATCCATGAAGAACCCACTTTGAAGAATGTTTGGAAGAAGGTGGGTGAGATATACGAAGCCAAATCTCTAGTAAATAAAAATTTCTTGAGGAAGAAGTCATATTATTTAAGAATGGAAGAAGGTGGATGAATTTCTAAGCATTTGGAAACATTCAATATGTTGGTAACTCAGTTGACCTCAGTTGGGGTTAAGATGGATGAAGAAGAAAGGTGCTAAACTTTTTTGTGTTCACTTCTACACTCATGGTTCAGCCTACGCATGGCCATTGGGAGCACTTTTGTCATCTTGAAGATGAAGGTTGTTGTTGGTTCTCTACTCTTTAAATAAATGAGAAGGAAGGTCTCTTTAAACACCAAAGAGGCTTTGAGTTTTTGAGGAATTAAAAAAGAACGAGGAAAATATGAGAAGCACTATGGCAGTTCTAAGTCCAAACATAAGGGTAGATCAAAATATCCTAGTAATTCCAAAGTAATTAGCTAGAATTGTGGAAAACCTAGACACTTCTAAAAGAAGTGTAAAGAACAGAAGAAAAAGAAGAAGAAGAAGCAAGATTTTTATTCTGAGTCTTAAAAGGAAGTTGGAAATGCCTTTATTGCAGCCTCGGCCACTCGTGCAGGTGATAATGTATGGTTGATAGACTCAGGTGCATCTTTCCACATGAATCCTAACAAAAATTGGTTTAGTAAGTATGATAACTATGATGGTGGTAAGGTGTATTTGGGTGATGACTCTTTCCTTGATATTGTTGGCCTTGGTAGTATTCATGTGATTTTTTTTATGTTAGAGTTAGATGTTTTGATGGTGTCTTGCATATCCTAGGAATAGAAAGAAATTTATTATTTGTTAGCAAGCTAATAGATGTGGATGCAATGTTTTCTAAAGTAGGTGCGAAAATGGTGATAGGTTCTATGGTGATAGCGAGAGGAAGAAGATTAGGTACATTGTACCATATTGATACATGCACAATTAAATGCAATAGCACTTCTGATAAGATTAAGCTTGGAAATACTTCACTAAAAAAAGAGATGGTTTCCTCTTCTGCGGACGGTTGTGGCTTTTGGGTAACCAAGGGTGTTTTGTCTACCAAATCAAAGTTTCCTACAGAGAAGACCATGCTATGGCACCAAAGGCTTTGCCACATTGGAGAGAAGGGTTCAAAAGCCCCAAAAAATAAGAACCTCATTGAGGGGTTAAATAATTTCAATCTAGAGTTTGATTTCTCTGAACATTGTATTTATCAAAAATAGAACCATGTTTAGTTTTACTCGTCTTCTCATAATTCTTCATGTATCTTGGATTTGATTCATTCTAATGTATTTGGTCCTATAGATGTTTCTTGTATTGGTAAATGATTTTATTATGTTACTTTCATTGATGATTTTATTAGGAGAATATGGGTATATTTTTTAAAGAGTAAATATGAAGTTTTCAATAATTTTAAGGAGTTCAAGGTTGTGGTAGAAACTCAGACTAGAAATAAAATTAAATGTTTGAGGATTGACAATGGCAGTGAGTACTGTTCTAGAGATTTTGAAAATTTTTGTATAGATTGTGGGATTAAAAGACAAAAGACAACTACATATTCTCCATAACAGAATGGAGTTGTAGAAAGAATGAATAGAACATTGATGGAGAAGGCTAGGATCTTGTTGAGTGGAGTTGATCTAGAGAAAAAGTGTTGGGGTGAAGCTATTTCCACTACTTGTTATTTGATAAATAGATCTCCTACTTCAATACTTGTTGATAAAACACCAATGGAGGCATGGTCAGGGAAAAATCCTTCACTTAGACATTTGAGAGTTTTTGGTCGTGAGGAATATGCACATGTGCTTAAGGAGAAGAGAACAAAATTAGATTCTAAGGCTGTCAAATGTATCTTCATTGGCTACAACTATGGTGTGAAAGGATACAAGCTTTGGGACACTATTGCACAAAAGGTAATTTATTCCAGAAGTGTTATTTTTAGAGAGACTAAATCTTCTCCTATTAATTTTGAGTCAGAACAACATAAATAAATGGAACAGAAAAAGGGTGTGGTTCAACTTCCTTCTATGCGTAAGGAAGTTGAATCAAGACCCCAAAATAGACAAGAATTTGACGAGATCTCATGAAGCTCTAAATCTTCAGAAGATGAAGAAGAGGAGGAAGAAGTGGAAGAACCTCCACCTTAGCTTGCTCGAAGGTCTACAATGCAAATGGAACTCACTCAAAGGTATGGGTATTCAACTGATGATTAGAAGTGTATATTTTCTTTGAGTACTAATGTTGATGAATAGAGATCTGTGAAAGAGGATTTGGGTATGAATGTTGTAGAGTCCTAAAAAATAGCCATGGATGAAGAGATGGAATCCATTAAAAGGAATGTTAAATGAGACCTTGTACCATTTCCTAACGATTGGAAACCTATTGGATGTAAATGGGTATTTAAGAAAAAGATTGGTTGAGATGGAAATGTTGAAAAGTATAAGGCATAGTTTCTTGTGAAGGGATACTCTTAGGTTGAGGGTATTGATTATAGTGATATTTTTTCTCATGTTTCTAAAATGATGTCCATTCATATTTTATTATCTATTGCAGTCACTTATACTCTAGAGGTGAAAAAAATGTATGTGAAAACTGCGTTCATGGTGATTTGGAGGAAGAAATTTATGACACAGCCAGAGCACTAAATAGTAAAACATAAAAGAAAGTATGTTTTTAAGTTAAAGAAATATATGTATGGTATTAAATAGAGTCCTAGGATGTGGTACCAGAAGTTCGATACATATGTCTTGATTTTTGGATTTGTGTGGTCTAATCTAATCACTATGTATATTTTAAATCTGATGGTGATTGTTTCTGGGTAATTGTTTTTGTAGGATGCCAAAATCTTACACATTGTTTGTATAGACTAGCATCCTCATAGAATAACATATACCATTTACTCCAAGCAAATTAATAAAACTAAATCAAACATGCAATAGAGAAAATGAAATACAACCTATTCTATGAGGGATTGGTGCCCTCCATGAAGATGTGAGAGAGCCCTTTCCCAACCCTTTTCCAAGCTAAATGAGATAGACAATGAGTTGCTATGAGGTCAAGTTGCCTATATTTTAGATGCATTAAAAAATGTGTTGTTGAAATGAGAGAAAATGCCTTGCATTTATAAGAGAAGTTGATAGAAGAGAGGCCAAAATTAGGCAATGTGGGACTAAATCCCATCCAATAGGATAGAGACACTTGTCATAATGGGATTGGTCAAAGCTTGTGCAAGTTTTGGCCAATGTGCCCATTCAAATTTGAAAAATGTCAATAAATGCATGTTGTTGAGGGTTTTGGGGGCAATAATCTTTGTCCAAAAAAGTCAAAGATGAGAATTATTGAGGGAAAATAAGTCTTTTTAATAAATCAAATAAATTGATTTATTGGTGCAAGTGGGTGGGTTAGTTAGGAGTTTAGATTTGACTCTAGTTGAGTCAAAAGCTAGAGAATGATAATTATGATTAGAAGTTAATTAATTTAGATTAATTAACTTAGGTGATTTTAGGGATTTGACATTTGATTAAATCAGTTTGATTTATTAAATCAAATGAGAAGAACATAAGGATTAAATAATTTGATTTATGTAATGAACCTTAGGAAATTAATCAATAAATATTTTAATTGATTAATAGAAGAAATGAATGTTAATTTGTATGATGCATGATTGTTATTTTTGCATGTCTACATTTTGCCCCTCTTTGAAGCAATGTACTCATTGCATTGGTTCAAAGAATGATGCCGCTGACATCGAAATTAAAAAAAATTCAGATTTTTCGGATGCCCCAGCGAAAATAAGTACGTTAGTACATTTCCCCCTCGAGAGATCGAGCGAAAAGATACAATTCGAGGTGGATCTCGCGACAAAGAGGTTCAAAATGGATGTATGGATGGTTAGACTATATGATAATGATGATGTAAATGAGATGTTCAGAAGATGCTTAGAATAACAAATTTATATTATCCTAAACAACTTAAATGATTATGCAATGATGTTGTCCTATAATGATATGATGTGATTATGCAAGATGAGAGGATGAATGCAGCATGGATGCAGGATGGATGCATTGTTAGCGTGAAAGAGGATAGAAGAATGAGAGGGATCAACCCTTAAATCTAAGAAGATGAAGAAGTCCAACAAGTCCTCTAGTCATCGAGACTTTATTGGATATGATGATGAATGATGATGATGTGTTGCTTATCCAAGGATGGGAAAAGAGGATACCTTTCTTTATGTTTGATAACACACATAGGTGCGATGCATCAAGGTATTAAGAACCAGGATGGCGTGGCGCCTAGTGTGATGGACTTGGACTCGTCAAAAAGATAGGAGTACTCTTGTTCACACTTGACAAACATAACCTTATTCAGAATGCAGTTCAGAAATTCCAGACATCTCGGGCCAAAACATAAAAAGGCAAGCCTTCTTATGTGGTCAACAAGATACCTAAAACATCCTTCCTACAAACAAAACAAAGTATGCATGACAAAGCTATTTTACAAGAATATCCAACAAGCACAGCAGATAAAAAGATAATGATCATTGCCCCATTCCTTTCTCTCTAAACCTGTTTTGTTTAGGCATCATCGAGAGGTCCTTGGAATGAGTGCAAAATAAGATAAGTCAAAAAGACCAAATAAAGTAAACAAACAAGCTAATGTTCTTCATACCGTTAGCAAAGGCTAAACTACTATAGGGTACCTGATGCTTATGTCCATCGCAGGAAAGCTTCATCCTAGGACATGTAGTGATCAGGGTTTTGGTGAGACTGATTGGGTGATAAGCTATTGATACTCTGAGTTAACCAACTTGCTGACTTACTGACTTAGACTTGAGACTTTAAGGATTAAGTGTTCACTTTGGAACCTATTAGACTTGCTTCTGACTGACTCACCAAAGGGTGAAGGTGACGATTGATTTATTATGAGTGATGAAAATCACGGGTGAAAGCGAGATGAAATGGATGCACCATTTTGGTTTTTCCAAATGTTTTGAGGCTGTTTTTTGGAATTTTGAGATGTTTTACAAATGTTTTTGGTATTTTCAAGATTTTACGATGAACAGACTAACTTAAAGACCTATCCTAGGGGTCTTGGGAGCTGATCCATAGATTAGCCTTGCCTACATTATATACGCAGAGACCACGTAGTTTGACTGGTGGTGGACTGACTTGATGATAATATGGACAAATGGATTGCCATTTTATTGCCTAAAGAACTAACTTAAGATGCAGACTAGATTGGCAAACGGATTGCCAATGCGACGGATGCCTAAAGGACTGACCTAACCGTCTCGGGGGATGATCAAAGATCAACATTGCCTACTTTCAAGCTCAGAGACTACATAGTTCGACAAGGTGGAAGACTGAGAAGACTAAATGATGAATTTTGAAGATTTTCTGATATTTTGACATGTTTTTGGATTTTTGATGATTTGGATGTTTTTGGATTTTTGAATGACTTTTTTGAATGTTTTTGGATTTTTTGATGAATTTTTGAAAAAGATCACGAGAATATACATGAATCCGATCCGATGTTGCGAGAATGTGCCCCCAGTGTGGTGTGATAGACTACTTCGATAAAGGTAGTACAGACTAACCTTCGAAATACCAAGTAGCTTCATGGTGGAATATGGTATAGACACCAACGTAGGCTATGGTATGGATGTGAGCGGATGAGTGGAATGCGATGGAATGGATGAGTCATGCAGATCCTAATAGATGGGGAAGGTGCTTTATTTACACTTGACGCCTGCTTTCCAGGTTTTCACCAAGGTACTTGCCCAAAGCGCCACCGAAGTGGTTTTCACTAGAGGACAATTTTTTTCTTTTTACTATTTTCAATCCTTTTCTGAATTTTTTGGATTTTTTGATCTTTTGATTTTTTTGTTGTCACCAAGTTGCCTGTTTGCCAGGTTTTCATTGAGGTAACCATTTTTTTAGGACCTTTTCTGATTGTTTTTATATTTTCTAGTTCTATACCTTGCAAGATTTAGTCATAAAACTTTTTGAGGTGAGAGCTATTCAGAGGCTCTTGCAGAGGCTCGCCTTCTGGTGTTGCTAGTTGATATGCCCCTGATGTGTAACTTGCAGTGATGACAAAAGGTCCCAGCCAGTTGGGCTCAAACTTTCCCTTTGTATCTGGATTTGGCACGTTCTTTTGGTTTTCTTTCAGCACGAGGTCACCAACTTGGAAAGTGCATTGTCTGATCTTCTTGTTGTAGCTCCTTTTTAGGCGATTTTGGTATACTTGTAGATGATTAAGGGCATCCATGCACCTTTCATCTAGTAATTCCAGCTCATTGAGTCTTGTGACCATGTATTCCTCATCTATGATAAGGTTTTACAGTGATATCCTTAGTGATGGGAGCTCGATCTCAATGGGGAGTATAACCTCTGATCCGTAGACCAGAGAGAATGGCGTGGCACCTATTGGCGTGCGGATGCTGGTGCGGTAGGCCCATAAGGTGGGATTTAACTGCAGATGCCAGTCACGACCAGAGTCATTGATTGTTTTCTTGAGGATTTTCAAAATGGTTTTATTTGTAGCTTCTGCCTGGCCATTGCCTTGTGGATAGTATGGAGTGGAAAAATGGTGTTGGATTTTGAATTTTTCACACCAATCTCGGACTTCATGATTTTTGAAGGGTGTCCCATTATCAGAGATAATGGATTGAGGAACACCGTATCGGCAAATGAGGTAATTCAGGATGAACTTGGATATTTTTTTTCCCATAATGTAGGTAATGGGAATTGCTTCGACCCACTTTGTGAAATATTCAGTGGCGGTGACGATGAACTTATGGCCATTGGATGAGGTGGGTGATATTTTACCAATGAGATCGAGTCCCCATTGTGAAAAGGGCCAAGGTGTAATAATGGGATGCAGTTCTTGAGCTGGTGCATGAATAAGGTCTCCATGCTGTTGGCATTGCAAGCATTTTCTGACAAAATTATGCGCCTCTTTTTCCATCGTCGGCCAGTAGTACCCTTTTCTTAGCAACTTTTTAGCCAAGGTCATACCACTTGAGTGTGACCCGCACGTGCCATTGTGTACCTCAGTAAGAGCAGTCAGGGCTTCCTCGGGTTTTAAACAACGTAGCAGGGCTCCGTCGGTACTCCTACGGAAGAGGGTTTCTCCTAGGATGACGAATCATGAAGTCCTTTTGATGAAAGTGTGTTTTAGGTTCGGGGTGATGTCAGTGGGGAAGATTCCTAACTTTAGGTAGGTGTATATATCATGATACCAAAGATCACTGGGACCAACGAGTTCACACGCATATTCTGACTCTGGTACCTCGAATGTGGGTACAAGAAGCTGCTCTACGAGGAATTCATGTTTTGAGACATTACGAGGGATGTCGAGTAAGGATCCAATTGTCGCCATTACATCAGCCGCTCTGTTGTTTGTCCTTGGTATTTGCTCAAAGGTAATGTTGATGAAAGATTCCTTGAGGCTTTCTACCACCTTCTTGTATGGTGTGAGCTTGTCATCCTTGGTTTGGTATTCACCGTTGACTTGGTTGATGATAAGTTGTGAGACCCCATAGAATTTTAGTGTCATGATTCGCCATTGTGCTGCAATCTTGAGACCTATGGTCAAAGCCTCATATTCTGCAATATTGTCAGTACAAGGGAATGCTAGCTTGTATGATCTAGGTGTGCAGTCTCCTTGCGGCGTGATGAAGAACACACCAGCTCCTGATCCATGTTGTGTGTGAGAGCCATCAAAGTATAACTTCCAGTGGTCTGCTGCACCAAGGTTAAAAAGGGACTCATTTGGGAATTCTGATATGAGTGGTTTATCTGTGTAGAGGGGAGCTTCTTCCAGCTGATCCGCAATAACTTGTCCTTTTATGGCTTTTCATTCTACATACTTGATATCATGTTTAGATAATATCATTACCCACTTAGCCATTCTACCTGTAAGCGTTGCTTTTGACAATAGGTATTTTAGAGGGTCTATTTTGGCAATCAACTTAATTTGGTGCGTTAGCATGTAGTGTCTGAATTTTTGAGCCGCAAATACCAGTGCTAGGCAAGATTTTTCTATTGACGTGTAATTGAGCTCATGTCCCACCATTGTTTTGTTGATGTAGTAGATAGCCCGCTCGATTCCCTTTTCATCATGTTGGGCTAAAAGGGCCCCCTGGGCGGCTGTTGTTGCAGAGATATATAGGATTAATGATTTCCCCGCAATTGGTGGCATCAACATAGGTGGTGTGCGTAGTTATTCTTTTATTTTGTTGAATGCTTGCTCGCATTTGTCATTCCATCTGAAAGCTACTCCCTTGTGAAGTAGGTTTGAATAGGCAATCTATTTATCTGCCAATTGTGCTATGAATCTTCGGATGGACTGGAGTCTTCCTTGCAATCTTCTTAGTTGTTTTAATGTTCTTGGTGCTTTCATTTTGAGGATTGCTTTTACCTTTGCAGGGTCTACCTCTATCCCTCTCATTGAAACTATGTATCCTAGCAGCTTCCCTGATTGCACCCCAAAGACACACTTCTTCGGGTTGAGTCTAACCTTATATTGTTTGAGCCTGTCAAAGATAGGACTTAGAGTTGCTATATGGCCTTGTCTCTTCTTTGATTTAGCAAGTATGTCATCTACATAATCTTTGACTGTTTTGTGGATCATGTCGTGGAAGATTAATGTCATGGCTCTTTGGTAGGTAGCTCCTGCATTCTTCAACCTAAATGGCATTACGTTCCAATAGTAGGTGCCCCAAGGACATGTGAATGCTGTCTTGTGTTGGTCTTCTTTTGCGATCAATATCTGATTGTACCTCGAGAAACTATCCATTAGGGAAAGCATCTCATGTCCGACCGTCATATCCACTATCATGTCAATGTTGGGTAGTGGAAAGTCATCCTTGGGACATGCTTTGTTTAGGTCTTTAAAATTAGTGCAGATGTGGATGCCCCCTTTCAGTTTTGAGACTGGAACGAGGTTAGATACCCATTCTGGATAGTCGATCAGGCATATGAAGCCAACATCTAGAAGTTTCTGCAGCTCAATCTTTACAAGCAAGGCTATTTCTGGGTGCATCTTCCTCAGCTTCTGTTTGACTGGTTTTGCTCTGAGGTAAATGGCCAAATGATGAGCTATCACTTCAGGGTCCAAGCCTGGCATGCCTGCATAGGTCCATGCAAAATTTACCTTTCTCTCCTTTAGGAAAGCTACCAATAGTTCTTGTTCTTCTTCTAGGAGGGATTCTGCATAGAAGGTAATTTGTGGTTCTGATTATGTTCCTAAGTTGACCGGGTTGCACTATTCTGCCAATACTGTTGACTTCTCCTGGTGTAGAGCAATAAGGGGGAGATTGAATCCTTCATCCTTTGGCACCTCAGAGAGGTTTTCGCCATTGGATGCATCCTTTATTTTTACTATTTTATGGTTAGAGAGTGCCACAGTGTGGTTTTCACTCAATAACTCTAAGCTTATTCTCCATCTTTTTCTTTTGCGACTGAAGGACTCAATCGTCTCCCCATAGTATGCTTGTGTGTCTAGACTGATATCAAATCCTACCTTGTGATCTCCACATGGAACAGTATCCCTTAATGCCATGAATTCCCAGAGAGCCTCATCGTTTTCGAACGAGTCTATAATCGGCGGTCCCCGTTGGTCGTGATCGATGAGTTGGGGGTACACTAACTGGATTTGGTGGGTTTGTTGGATTGGCTCAGCGGGTGAGACACTAATCATCAGTAAGGTGGAATCTTCAAAGAGCCTAGGTAAGCCACCTATGGTGTCATCGTCATCACTACTACTACAAACATCAGTTATGTCAAATGTGAAGTTATCGATAGGTAGGCCTGTGGACACGGGTAATCTAAGGTTAGTTGCCGAGACCCAAGGAGAGGACTTGATTGCCCTATTAGGAACACTTCTGCCATGCACGGTTATACTCGGAGGGGTACAACCAAGGCGAAGGTTCTGCATTCTTCTTTCTACAATGATGGGCTCCAACCGTCCATCACTGTTTCTTCCTAGGCTTTCATTCCTGTTATAGCCCATGCCGAACATTAGTTGTAACCCTCTGTTTGTTTCCTCCATGGGTAGGGTGGGAGTGGGTCTTTCATCTTGGTACAGAGTGTTTGTGATATCCTCCTCATCCACATTCTCCCAACTGAGATCCCCCCAATTGTGGAATCCAGCGGGTTTTGTTCTAGTGTGAATAGGTGTTTGAATCAATTGTGGTTGCCCATGTGACCTAGGAGATTGTGGTAACTCTCCTACAACAAAAGCATTTCTCCTCATTCTCTAATCACCGCATCCATTGTCCTGTATCATGTTCTTGATCTCGGATATGTCAGGGATGGCGGGTGTCTCTGTCACAGAAGTGGAGGCGAGATTAGCTGGGTCTATGTATGAAGTGGATGGTCCTTCATCATTTTTAGGTACTTGAGGGATCTTGTAAAACTTGGCTTCCAAGTTTTTGCAATAGGTGAAAGGTTCGGGATCCCCATATATGGTAACCTCCTCGTTTTGATATGAGAACTTAATTCACTGATGATAGGTTGAGGCCACTGCCTTCATTCCACATATCCATGGGCGTCCCAGGAGGATGTTGTATTTAAAATCAAGGTTAAGAACTTGATAAGTTGTTTCCATTGTTGCTGGCCCCACTTGGATGGGGATCTTGATAGTGCCCTGAGATACTCTTTTTTGGTCATCATATGCTCTTCTGGTGATACTTTTGTTCTTATTGATGGAATCCTCGGCGAATCCCAATTTCTTTATAAATTTTAGAGAACAAATATTAAGACCTGCACCACCATCTACCAGGACTTGCTTGACTTTCTTTTTATGGACTAGGACTTGGAGGTGGAGTGCGTGGTTATGATATGGTTGTGGGGGGAAATCTTGGTCAGAAAATGTGATGAGATTCGGGGTAACGATGTTACCTACCATAGCCTGAAATTGTTCTATGTTAAGGTTGGTGGCAATGGTAGAGGCAGCTAGTACTTCATCCAGGATCTGTCTATGAGCGGCGGAGATTTTTAGTAATTTCATGATGGATATTTGTGTGGATGTTCTCTTCAGTTGGTCAATTACATTGTAATCATAGGGGATGGCCTTTGTGTTGGTAATGGGGGTCTTAGCAGGTGCCCCGACAATGGTAACTTTTCTGCCTCATGTGGTGACTCCACAGTCATTGTTGGCTCCCTTGATATTTATGACAGTGACCAACTCATCGACACATCCGACTATCTCCTCGTATACTAGATTAGCACTAGCATACTTTTGTTTACCCTTATTATTCCCTTGGTTATTTCCCTGATTATGATTCTACATTGGATTCGTGTAGATTTTTAGGTCTTGGTTTCCGGCCGGTTGCTCGATGTTGATGACCTTATCCTCGATGAGGTCTTGGATGATATTCTTGAGTCTCATGCAGTTGGCGGTGGTGTGTCCTTTAACTTTGTGGAAGTCACACAGGAGATTCTCGTTGTACCATGGCGGTTTGGTCATAGGCTCCGTGTATGTTTCGGAGTTAGAGATTTTGATTAGGTTTTCTTTGACCAATTTCTTCATGACAGACTCAATTGATTCGCCAAGAGCTGTGAACTTCCTCTTGGGGGAAACTTGTTGCGGGGAGGTGGTACTCCTTGATTACTCACATTGTTGACTTGGCTAGTGGAAGGTGGTTGTGACTGTCCTACTACCGTATTAGCCTGCACATTGTTGTGGTTATGAGTTTGCGGTTGATGATGATTTTGGGTATTTTGCTTAGGAGCACTGATGACTACCTTAGCATCGACCACGCCGTCATTTGTGATATTTTTGTTCCTCGACCATGTTCGAGGTTTATCATTGTAGTTGTTGGACGAGCGGTTATCCTATGGTGGAGTGAATGTAGGTGCGCCTCCTCTCGCAGTAAGGGCTCTTTCGATGTTGAGCGCCTTTGGAATTAGTCAATTGTAAGATGTGATGCATTGCATTTTTAGGTAGAACACCAAGTTTTCATCTAGGTTGGCCATGATAGTGCAAACTTGTTGTTCCTCTAGCATAGTCCACTTACTCTGATTGGCTTCGTGTAATACCCCTCCGTTTTGCTTCTATTTTCATGTTGTTTATGCTTTGTTTGGATTACAGCTACTGAGATACTGGGCATATTTATTATGAGATTTTGATCGCTACTCTTGAGCGACAAACTATTACTATGTGATGTGATTATCTGATTTAATTTTACATGCTTTGATGAATGAATGCTGACAGTAGAATTATCATGTGGTTAGTTATGAAACTATTGTTATGACGTTAGTGTCAGTCTTGGATGAGTGTATTGGTGAAGGAGACGGATTTGCATCACTCGCTTGCGAGCGCCCTGCGATTCCGAGATTTCTTCTTCACGGTGTGAATTATATACTGCATATATTATGTTGATTATTTGATTACAGGTTGTAGGTACATGACATCGACTCCACCTGGTTCCACAGGTCTGAGCGTGTCGATCCAACGGTTAAGTTGAATGGGAGATAGTAACTTGGTAACATGTGTCAGGTCTACACCCTAGTCTTAGTGTGTCGTCAGCTCTGATGTTTGAGTCTTGCTAGATCTTATTGAATGCTTTTTGTAATGTTTCAAAATATGTTAACCCTTTGATTTGGTCTTTTGAATATTGCATTGGTTGGAAGAAATGGTGATTTTATAGTATTTAATATTATGCTCTTTGGTTATATTTAAATATATTTTGGAAATTAAACTTAAATTATTTATTTAATTAAATTTAAATCTCAAGGGATTAAATTTAATTATTAAATAATTGTAAGTAGGCTTACTAAATTTGAATTATTTAATTTATTAAATTTAGAGCTCATGGAGTTGGATTAAATTAGTAAATAATTGAAAGTGGGTTAGTTTTGTTAAAATATTTATTTAATTAGATTTAAATCTCAAAGGATTAAATTTAATTAATAAATAATTGTGAGTAAGTTAATAAAAGTTAAATTGTTTATTTAATTAAATTTAAATCTCTTGTGTTTGAATTTAGTTATTAGATAATTTATAATAATTATGTAATAGTATTTGATTGTAAAGTTTAAATTAAATCAAAAAGGGAATATTGAGAAATTAGAATTTTAATTAAAAGTCAAAAGTTAGGGCTTTTGGAAAAGAGGGAAATGAAATTAACTTGTAAATTCAACTTTTGCATTTGAAAGTGAATTAGGGTTACATTAGGTTATTTTGGAATTGTTATTTTATAAGTTTAGGGCAGAAAATTTGGGGATTCTTCTTGCTTCATTTTTTGGACAGGCAGGAAAATTGTTGGAGAAATTTTTGATGGAAGTTTAAGAAATTATTTCTGGATGAAGAATTAAATTGAAAAGGGAGAGAAATTCTATAAAGAAGGTGGAATTAGTAGATTGAAGCTTGCTGGAAAATTCTTGGCATTGTGGAAAAAGAATTGTGAAAAGCTCAAAGGAAAGTCTGCATCAATAATCTTGGTGGCTGCAAATAACCAGGTTTTCTTTTCTATTTCTTGTTTTAATATTTCTAGTTTATCCCAGTTTGTTTAAATTTGAAGAAATTTGCAAATGGGGAATTTTCTTGAAACCCTAGGTTAAACTCCATTATTTGATATTCAGATTCATTTATTTTGGAAATGCAAACCCTATTAGAAAAATGGTGGGAGAGAAAACCAGATCTTTGAATCACTATTCTTGTGTCATTGAAATTTTGAAAACACAAAGGAAAGGGAATGGTTTTATTGTTTTATGAATTTAATCTTTGTTGGAAAGTTTGCTATGGTTGCAAAAGAAAATCATTTTCTGGTTGTTTATACATTTTTTCTTCAATTACCCTAGTTTTGAAAATTCTGGAAAAAAAAATTACATGTATAATAATACACATTGCATATACCATTTTCTGGAAATGATATATACAATCCATATTATTATACATATAAAATTTTGTTGTTTAAATTTTATTATGCCATTTTTATTTTGGCCGCGTACGGCCTGGCATATCGTACCTGTGTACGAAATTAATTTCGTCCGAATTTTTTTTATTCGTCCGAAATTCTTTTGTTCCGTCCGAAACCTTTTGCCATTCGAAATTTTTTATTGAAAAAAAATGTTGTAATGTTTTGGTGGGGGGGCTCGGCCCCCACCGGTGTTTATTTTGTACAGTGGGTACGCAGTACCCACTGCACAGTGCGCCACCCGTACGGGGGGCACACTGTCCACTGGGGACTGCGTCCCCTACGTCGCCTACCGACCGACTGTACACAGTGTACAGTCGGCATCTGCCTTGATGAGACTGCGGTACCGGCGGTACCGTCCGTCGGACGAGGTACCGTCCGGTTCCGCCATGAATACGTGCTGTCGACTTTAGTTTTTTTTTTGTTTATTAATTTTGTTTTATTTTTATTTCATTTTTTTAAGGTTATTTTTATTTTAATTTAATTTACTTTATATATATATAATTTTTAATTTGTATATATATATATTGTATGTATTTTTTTATTATTATATATGAATATATATATATAATATTTTAATATATATATATATATATATAGAATTTAATTAATATTATATATATGGTAGATTTAATTTTATTTAAAGATTTCGTTGTATAATTAATTTCGTTTGGATTACGAAATACGTTTTGATTTTAATAAGTGCTTAGTAAATTTAAATATGAGAAGATTTTCTTGACCAGTATGGTTTTAATATTTTGTTAAAATAAGATTATGTAATGACATGGATAATCAATTTTGGTTAGGTCTAGTATTAACCATGATTAGCATATGTTGCGAAAATAGTTATGTCATGGGAATCTATTGTTACAATTGTAAACGTTGAATGACAGTATTCTAATTGCTGCGAAAATGCATTAGATAGGAACATGGTTTTAGAATAACCAAATATAGAAATTATATTGCCAATGCACGAGTTTCATTGATTGTATTCGTTAATGTTTTTATTTGGTGAATCATTATTGTGAAGTGGGTTGTAAAAGTCTTCCAGTTACACGTGGGTCATTCCCTTATTATAATATTGCTTGATTTCCCTTGGGTTGTGTTACATTCGTCTTGTCCTCCTAGTATTGGAGTAGAAGTCTTTGTGTTGCCTCCTAGGATTGGAGAGAGTTTTATTGTTGCAATTTTGTAGCACTTGAGTAACCCTTGGAGTTAGTTCCGTAGTGTGTTATCCAATTAGAAGAGTGGCTTTTGTTAGGGGCCGGAGCCCAAAGAGGTAAACCGGGAAACCTTCAGAAGTGATTTTAACAACTGAAAACTAAAGTAAATATACTTAGCATATTAGGATGTAGTTCACATTAACCAAGATAAGTTAACCTCACTCACAGGCACAAGGGTTTGTTTAGACTTGGGGTGAGTGAGAAGGCCTGGAATGGCAAGATCACTATCTCGTCTCTATGAGAGATAGATGATTCCGCTTGAGTTTGTATGAGTGCCGGGATTCGGTTGAGGCCACCAGGATTTTCGGAGCCTATGAAGAATGCCCAGAGGATATCTCATGACAAACCTTGTGATGACACTCTGTCTAGGATAACACCGTGTGTTATGTTGTGCGTATGTTCTTTTAGCTCATTTGATCATATTATGTCTGGAAGCAATGTAACCATGATTAGAGTTTTAACTTTATTGTGCATATGTGTGGTTGAGTCAGTTTTTTTTATCAGTATGAGTTTGCCTTTGGTTTGAGGTGGTAGGTTTCTCGGCCATGTTACTTGGTTACTATCTCCTAGCATGGGGGTTGGTCCTTCGGGTACCACATGGTTGGGTGGAACATGCACCATAACCGTTGGGTCCCCTTGATCTTCAGTACTTGTTGGTGAGACTCTTGATGGAAATCTCTCTTTGCTTACTTTAGGATTCTTGTACTTGGTATCTCATTTGTAATAATGTTAATTTTACCCCTCTTGTGTATGAGGTGGATCTTGTAATATTCAGACTTATGTATTTATATTCATTCTGGGAATGAGGATTGTAATAGACCTTTGTAACTGATTTATATAAATGAATGCTTTATCTTTATCTTGTACTTTTCTTTGATGTAAAATGTTATTACTTGTGTATTTATTTTCAATGTTTTTTTTAATGTTGATTGGTTAATGGGGTTTGTGTAATCTCAGTTATGTAACCCTAGGGGAGGTTGTCAATTTAGTTGAACATGTGGGTTTAATTCACTTCTTTTACTTCTTTAAAAAAAAAAAAATTTAGTACGCTTGTTTAGTGAATTGAAACTTCCTCTAGGGTTGCGTGGCGGGGCATTACACTTCGGATCGCCATCTTTGCAAGAAGGATGCGAATAACTCTCCTCTTCTTTGTTTGAGTGCAGATAGTTCTTCTAAACTGACATCCACACCCATATTAAAAGCATAATTTTTAAGGAAAGCCTCCACAATTTCCTCAAATGTTTTAATGCTCGTGGGTAGGTGAGAAAACCATTCCATAGCTGGACCAGTCAGGCTTCGGGGGAAGAGCCGCATTAGATATGTGTCATCATATGCGACTTCCATGCAGTGCACCTGAAATTCCATGATGTGGTTTTCAGGGTTGCCCATTCCATTGTATTTATCAAATTTGGGGATCTCAAATCCCTTTGGGAACGGTACCATGGTGAGACTTCTATCGAATGGATAAGGGTACAAGTTTACTGGTGTCCTTGTGGTTTTTCTTGCTTGTAGGTCCAACACTTGTTGTGAGAGCAATTTGATCTATGTTGCGACATCCTTTCTTGGATCGAGAGGTGGGATAAATGAGTGGTGAGGTGTTGGAGGTGTTTGATGGGTGGGGAGCGTACTGGTCGGCGTTTGTTGCGAGCTTGGTTGTGCGTTTAAGGCTTGTTGGTAGCCTACATTTGCGCCAACAATGCTTGTTATTGATCCTGCTGTTGTTGTTCCAATAGCGCTTGTTGTTGGTCCATCTGCTGTTGTTCCCATGAAGCCTACTGTTGGTCAATCTGCTGTTGAGCTAGTAACGCTTTTTGTTGGTCTAGCTGTTGTTGCGCCAACAATGCTTGTTGTTGGTCGAGCTGCTGTTGTGCCAATACAACTTGTTGTTTAGCTTGGTGCTGTGCTTGGAAGTCTTGTAGGGCTTGTTGGTAGGCTTGTATGTGGATTGCTTGCAATTGCGCTTGGTATTGAGCTTGTGCCTATTGTTGGGCTTGAGCTTGAGCTTGGGCTTGAGTTTGCGCTTGTGCTTGTGCTTGTGCCTGGGCTTGAGCTTGAGCTTGTGCTTGGGCTTGTGCTTGTGCTTGAGCTTGAGCTTGTGCTTGGGCTTCAGCTTGCGCTTGAGCTTGTGCTTGGGCTTGAGCTTGCACTTGTGCTTGTACTTGTGCTTGAGCTTGTGCTTGGGCTTGTGCTTGTGCTTGTGCGGCTTGTTGTTTTTGGAGTGCCTTTTGGCAGGTAGCTTGTTGTGCATTTTGCAACATGATGGAGAATGAATTGGTCATGTTGTGCTTTGGTGGTGGGTTTGTTGGTGGAGCAAGAATCATGCCAACTGTTGTGGCGGGTGGAGGGATTGTGGTTGTGACTGTGATTTGGGTTGTGGGTGGGGTGCTTGAGACAATTGGTCCTTGATGAGGCATGCTTTGGGAGACTTGAGGACCAATAGGTGCATTAACCGTGGTGATAGGAATGGTTGCAATTTGTTGTGAGGATATGGGCAAAAGAAGCGGGGTCAAAGTGGTGGTCAGATTGCTTGGATTAGCAAAAATTTCGATGGTTAAAGGTGGAAGACCTATTCCAGGAGGTGATGCAGATGCGAAAGGAAGCTAGGGAAGGGATGATGCACCAATTTGGAAAGAGAAAGGATTGATAGCTTCTGTTGTTCCAAGCAAACCAACTTCCTCATGCGGTGGGGGAGTTGGTATGTTCAATTGATAAGCTGGTGTGGCATGAAATGAGGATGAACCAGTGGGATTATGAAATGTGAGTGGGACGTAAGGGTGAAATGAGTTTTCCGGAATAAATATAGGGGTGATGATTGCTTCTTCATTAGCCACAAGGCGGTGTTCTTGCAATTCTTGGAACATGGCACTCCCCTTGTTCACAATCGGGGAGGTTGGTGTGATGATTGAGGTGGTACAAGGCACTTCTTGATTGATGTTTGACAATGGGGATGCAACTACACTAGTGCTTGTGTTAAGATTGGGAGGGGGCATGTCCCCTCCTCTTTCTATTGAATTTATGCATTTGAACATAGCACTAACAATTTTATGGTTTTTAGGATTTTGAATCATTTCCATGATTTCCTTTGGTGTCATCCCTATGTATTCATTTATGTCGTCCTCTTGATGACTCTCCTCTTGAGGATTTTGTGATGATAGGGAGAGTTGCTTGGGGGATTGCTTGATCCTACTAGGTTCACTTCAGTATTTAGATGACTCATGTCCATAGAAGCTAATATTTCTCTGATATTCTCCATGTCCTTCTTGTGTTGAGATCTTGTTTGGACCATAAAAATAGGGATTTGTTCGATCCTAATCCTTTAAGTCCAAAAAGAGAAGAACTAGGGTAGCTAAAAGATCAAAGATGGTGATGATGGTGATGGGTTAAAATGGATGAGATGAGTGAATGAAACCTTTGGAAATTTTTTTGAATGTATGTGCTAAACTTTGAAAGGGCTTTCGATTTGATTTGATTGTGATAATTTGACTAGATGCGTTAAGTCAAACAAGATTGGTTGTGAAGTTGTTTTACCTAGGAAGTTGTGTTATCCTAAGGGAACTTGCATAAAGTGGATGAATTGACAAAGTGTGTTATGCCAATGTTTTGGAGAACTAATAGACTTTAAGAAGTTGTGTTATCTCAAAGAAAATTTGTTGAATGATTTGAGACTATGTTGGCTAAGTGTGTTAAGCCAAGATATGATGATGTTGATTTAGCCCTCTA
Organism: Sequoiadendron giganteum; assembly: GCA_007115665.2. Taxonomy (NCBI): domain Eukaryota; kingdom Viridiplantae; phylum Streptophyta; class Pinopsida; order Cupressales; family Cupressaceae; genus Sequoiadendron; species Sequoiadendron giganteum. Next base: position 485,351,481 of record CM021100.1, on the reverse strand, counting down.
AGTTTAGCGTGATGTTTGATTCTAGAGTTCTCAAAAGGTTTGATGATGAAATGAGACTTTGATTTGATGGATGAATGAATGGGAATGACAACTTTGATCTTGAACCTTAACCTAGATGTGACTCTCTTTCTACAAAACCTCGGTGTTGAAGAACATGCTTGACTTCCTATGGGAGAAATGCAAACCTTTGAAACAATTCGGGATTTTGTTGACAATAAAATGCATATAATGCTGGATTGTTCCTTGAGGCTTTTCTGTAAAAGTTATAAACCAATCTTTCCCTGAATTCGAAAAGTCTCTCAAGACGTTCCTCACGAGCTTTTAGACTAAGCTTCTTGAACTTTGGCTTTGGGATTTTGATCTTGCGGGAAATCATGTTAGAAAACACATGTGTAATCCAATTTGTCTCTTTATCTTGGTTAAATGAGGTTCTTTTTATCCAAGACACTTGCTTGCTTAGGTTTTCAAACTATATGTCTAGTGTCCCATTCTCTTTTTCATTCCACAAGGTCCTTTGTGTGGAAATCGAGGAAAATAGGGAAAAAGTTCCTTATGTTTATCCTTATTGGAAACAAATGATGGTAGAATTTGCACACTTAGAAACCTCTAGGAATGTGATTCCTAGGGAAAGCAAGAGTGGGCAAGTTCGTCAATAGGTATTTGTTCCCCATAAGGTAATTGAAATTTCAAGGTTTTTGTGCATGTTTGTTTTCCAAATGTTTTCAAGATCAAGCAATGTGTTTTTGCAAGCACTTTCACACTCCTAGGTTGATGAGACAATACCTTGTTGGGTTCCCACTTGGATAAATCTAGCTGCGCATATCTTGTGTGAATGGCTAAATGCTTGACCACACTGGCTCCCCTCCATGACACTCACTTATTCGGGTCAGCCAAGCATTAGTACCCATGAATCTCCCATGGAATACTTTCCATTTCCACAACAAGACCGCATGTTATGTGGGATGGCTTCAAAGGACATGACCTTTTGCACCAACAAGATAGACAAGGTTTTGGCCAATTTCTAAACAAGGGGTTCTAATTCAGGCATTCCATTCATGGGGGATTATCCAAAATTGGCGAGAGTCCATTGCTGTCCATCTCATCGGAATAATCCTCATGATATTGGCCTTTGTTCCAATATCCACACTTATATACCGGTTGGAAGTCGCTTGGCGTTAGCGTGTTCCCGGTTGGGTCGTTCCCTTGGGTGATTACTTTTTCCCACAAGGCAGGCCCTCTAAGTTAACAAAAGCATGCTAACATATCCCATCATTCACACAACCTTTGTTGAAAAAGAAAGGGGAGAACCTCCGCAATATATCGTGCTCACACTCGCATGTTTTGTTCAATTTTAGATCCCAAATCGAAGTGTGGAGGCAATATTTTTGACAACTTAATATCAGAAAAAGACTTTTGATTCTCAAGGTCGCCGTGAGGCATGAGAGAAGTGCATACGTCTTTTCGATGATATTACTTTGTGAAAAAGATTACAAAGCATGACAAACAATTGTTCATTTTAAGTCCAAAAAGCAGTGATGAATTCGTTTTAAGTACCAAAATCCAAGTGTGAAGGTTGCCTTGTTCAATTTTAATCCCAAATCGAAATCTAGTAAATGTCTAAGGTTCTTTTTAACCAACTTCGAAAAGATCAAGTCAAGTGGTTAATTTTAAACCCAAATCAAAAAAATGACTTGATTCAGAACAGAAAACTAAAGTATGAATTGAAGGCCTAGATTATAACCACAAGCATTAAAAAATGCTTTTCAAGTCTTCATCTTCAAATTTGTCAACTCCAATTGGTTTACCTTTGTTTAATTTTGACGCTTGATTCCAATGTTTGATTCCAATGCCAACCTATGAAACAATACAAAGTTTATTAGAAATAGGATTTAAGGAATCTAACATAATGAATACATCCACAAAGAATTGATAACCAAGTAAATAGGAAACTATTCTTTAGGTATTTATTGCTGCAGACATATCCCTCTATCAGGATTTACTACCTCATCGATCAACCATAACTCTCTCTCTCTCTACCCCATCCATTGAATCATCTCTTAAATGCAATCTTTATGTTGACCAATAGATCTAAGTGGAGATCAATTTCTACGCCAGTTTACCTCCCCACTTTAATTATAACAAAACTTACGGAGTATTCTTTTTGAAGTTCCTCCACTCAACATCACAGTAGTTGTAAAAGACTCTCCAGCTGACTGTATTTTTCTTTCTTATACCCTAAATTTATCAAGCATTATTGAAAAAAAGCAATCATAAAATAATGTTTGTCCGAATAATGTTTGTATCTCATCATTGGATTCTCTCCCATGTAAATCACATAGATATAAAATGCTCCCATTTTTCAAACCCAAGAAAGGTTTTACATCATTCCAGAATGGTAGAATGTACAGTAACAGTGAATCGGCACAGGCATTAAAATATGTATTATCAATACCTAACACAATTTCGATATGGAATTTTCCTATTGATGTGTTGACTGGAAAAACATAAACCGCACGTATTAAATGTACTCAGGATAGTGAATCAATCTCAAATACTTAAAATCTTCGACTTGCAAGTTCACACGTGATTGGATTAATCTGCCGCCATGGTGCGACCCACAATTATCTCGCTTTGACAAAAGGAAAATAGTTGTTTGAAGTCTCCTATCAATTTGCATCACATTCACACTTATCATAGTCAAGCTCATGAATAGCAAAAAACAAATAGCTGGATTGTAGAGAGCGCGGAATTTACTTCTTAAGCAGGTATTTAACACTCGATTGGTAAGATATTTAAGTGTGGATTACAGCCTGTTGGAAGAAATTGTGCCTGCAAAAGATTAACATCATACCTCAACTCAGACACATCTTTATACAAGAAAAATAATCATTATTTTGAATCAACTACCAGGGTTCTCTCTGCGTGTGGGTAGATGCCTCTGTCACTCAGATATTTGATATGATATTCTGACTGTTGAAATGTGTGATGAAGGAAAATGTGCATTCACATTCACACCTACACCGTTTGTTGCAGTAGAATGAGAGCATATATGCAAAGAGAGTAGGCAGCAGAGCCCCTGTCTATCTCACAACAGTCATGGAGTATCTAATATTTGGAATAGATTCATGATCAATTCTCAAGAACTATCAAGAACTGGCAAAAGGAATCAACACTTCCTTGACCTGCTGTAGCCTGAAAGAAAGCCGAACTTCCCTAATCCAAAATATTAAGGTAAGTGGCCATGTGGATTAAGGCTACTCAAAACACAAACAAAGATATTACACTAACTAGATGCACTAAGCAATAAAGACATATGCACGATGAATACCCATCTTAAAGTAAAGATCATCTCGAAGAAAAGACTCTGAGAAAGATATTTTTTATTTTGTTCTTAGTTGAGCATTGCTATTAGTTAGGGAAAATCAAAGAGTAGCCTATCGATTTAAGTTGATAATGGAGAACATGCAGTGTGCTTTCTTTTCCATGTTTGTAAGACTATCATGCTATAAAATTCAGAAAAGAATAACATAACAAAACATCTGAAATAATCAAGTGAAAATAAAAGATAATGTTTGGTTGGAATGCCCTCCTTCTAGCGCCATTTGTAGGATGCCAAAATCTTACACATTGTTTGTATAGACTAGTATCCTCATAGAATAACATATACCATTTACTCCAAGCAAATAAATAAAACTAAATCAAACATGCAATAGAGAAAATGATATACAACCTATTCTATGATGGATTGGTGCCCTCCATGAAGATGTGAGAGAGCCCTTTCCCAACCCTTTTCCAAGCTAAATGAGATAGATAATGAGTTGCTATGAGCTCAAGTTGCCTATAGTTTAGGTGCATTCAAAAATGTGTTGTTGAAATGAGAGAAAATGCCTTGCATTTATAAGAGAAGTTGATAGAAGAGAGGCCAAAATTAGGCAATGTGGGACTAAATCCCATCCAATAGGATAGAGACACTTGTCATAATGGGATTGGTCAAAGCTTGTGCAAGTTTTGGCCAATGTGCCCATTCAAATTTGAAAAATGTCAATAAATGCATGTTGTTGAGGGTTTTGGGGGGAATAATCTTTGTCCAAAAAAGTCAAAGATGAGAGTTATTGAGGGAAAATAAGTCTTTTTAATAAATCAAATAAATTGATTTATTGGTGCAAGTGGGTGGGTTAGTTAGGAGTTTAGATTTGACTCTAGTTGAGTCAAAAGCTAGAGAATGATAATAATGATTAGAAGTTAATTAATTTAGATTAAATAACTTAGGGGATTTTAGGGATTTGACATTTGATTAAATCAATTTGATTTATTAAATCAAATGAGAAGAACATAAGGATTAAATAATTTGATTTATTTAATGAACCTTAGGAAATTAATCAATAAATATTTTAATTGATTAATAGAAGAAATGAATGTTAATTTGTATGATGCATGATTGTTATTTTTGCATGTCTACAGTTTTATATGTTGATGACATGTTGTTTAATGGGAAATGAAAAGGTTTGATTGCAGAATTGAAATATTATCTCTCTGTGAAATTTGAAATGAAAGATATTGGTGTATAAAAACACATACTTGGGATGGAGATTAGAAGAGATTGTGAGAATAAAAAGCTATGGCTTAGTCAGAGTAAGTATGTTTTTTTTGTTTTGCAAAGGTTCAACATGCAAGATTGTAAACCACTTTGTGTTCCTATTACATTGGGAATGAAGCTCTCTATTTCACAATGTATTACATCCTCATTAGAGATGGAAGACATGAGCAGTGGGAGTTTTATATCATTTTATGTCTAATCCTAGAAGAGTGCATTGGGATACAATTAAGAGGGTCTTTAGATATTTGTAGGGTAAAATCGAGTACTCTAGATATGCTTTCATGGTATAGGAGATCAACATTCCATTAGTATTCATGGTTTTGTGGATTTAGATTGGGATTGTTATGTCGATAGTAGAAGGTCCACCAATGTATCTGTTTAATCTTCATGATGGCGTAATCAATTGGATAAGCAAGCAATAGGTTGTGGTCGCTTTGTCCACTACTGAGGAAAAGTATATGAAAACTACTCATGCCTATAAAGAGGCCATTTAGATGAAGCACTTGTGTTCAGACATTGGATTGTAATTGGGTGCAGTTACAATTTATTGTGAGAGTCAGAGAGCAATCTGCCTTGTGAAGAACCAAAATTTTCATGCCTAGACCAAACACATTGATGTTCAATATCACTTCGTGAGAGATATCATCGAAGATGGTAGGGTGAAGCTAGAAAAGGTAGAGATAGTGGTCAATGTTGTAGATGCATTAACTAAACTCGTGAGCACAAAAAATATTACTTGGTGTTTAGAGTCTATGGAAATTTTGGCACCTAGCAGTTGATTTATGATAGGTCTCCCTTAGCTCTTGCAAGGTATTTGACAAGTGGGAGAATGTTGGAAATGAGGTGTCTCAAGCTTGCTATTTTCGTAGAATTTATTGGTTTTCATTTAAGATTTTCCTACAATTGTTATGCATTGTCTATGCTTTGAAACTAGTTGAACCTCTTAAAAAGTAAGATGGTGTGGAGGTTAGGTATTCACACCTAGTTTTCAAGGAGACTCCACTCAAGGATATTCCTAGAGATCTCAATGCAAAGGGGATTGAGATCTTGCAATAGGGTTGTCGTAGGTGTTGAATGATATGTAATTACGGGTTCACCACCAAGTTTAAAATTGGAAAAGACAATGCAATGTAAAAATTTATAACACAAGCCCTAGTTTAATGCAATGATTTAGAAAATACCTTAGAAATGTGAGCAAAATAGAATAGAAAGGAAAAAGTGTGAATGATATACACTTGGAAACCTTGAAGTGACTGGAAATAACTCTAAAATTCTAGAAATTTTGACTTTTTTCCCAAATAGGACTCATTTTCCAACTTGGGCAAATCACTCCCATATCTAAGTTTCTCCATGAGAGTCTATTTTGGGAAAAAGGGTATTAGAATCTACAAATTGATTTGGTAAAAATCTATAGTGGGACTCATTCACCACTCTTAGCGAATCAGTCTCATTCAACTTTTTTTGGGAATTGAAAAATTTGATCTACACTTCAACACATGCAAAACAAAATTCAACTTGATTTGCTAATTGGGGGTTTGGTAAATAAACCTTGATAAAAGTAATAAAATATGTGTAGTGTAGTAAAATTTATACCCTTGCATTTTCACACTTGTTTGGGCCCGCCTTTCTTTATTTATCCTTATTTATGGCTTAATTGGTCCTATTTTGTGTCCACAAGCCCTATGAATGATATATTTTTTTGGTTAATTTCGATGTTCTCCAATACATAAGTGATCTCCTAATGACTTTGATTGGTGTGTCCCTAATTTATCATCGAGACTAAAATGCCACTAAGGGCATCTTTGTCCCCTCGAGGTCCCAAGACCCTAAGTTTGAGGTATCTTATTTGGGCCCCTTTTTGGTGTTTGTGCCCCAAGTTTCATCACTTGGGACAAAGATGCCATGTAGGGTGTTTTAGTCCTCCTTAAGTCATTTTTTAGGATTTAATTTCAAATTCTGGACAAATTTAACCTCCTTCATTTAATTAATTCATGTGTCATCTTGGTGTGATATGATTCTGGGATATGAAGCATAGAAAAGTGTAAATACAAGGTTCATTCTCTCATTTTCTCCTAACAATATATCCAAGTATTCCTAAGGAAAATTTATGAGATCAATAGAATTCAAGAGCAATTCATCAAGAATTTGGAGCCATCATCAAGATTCAAGCATCATGTCAAAGGATATTCTTGCATCATGTGTGTTGTTGTGCTAACATTTGTGGTGTAGGGTTTTGATTCAAGCAAGCAAGAAATTCAAGATCTATCAAGCATTTCAAGATCTATATCCATTGTAGCCATTACACAAAAGTTTCCAGCCTTTACAAGGGTTTGGTGAGTTGTAGCATTGCATTTTTTTCATTCACCATTTTATTCATCATTTCTATTTCATTTCAAGGTTTAGTTACCAACAAGGGGTTTGACCAAGGAAAACCCCCATTCACTAACAATCAACAAGTTTTTCTCTTCTTGCATATTTGTGTTTGGAGATCTAGGTTGAAGATTTGTAGATCACTTTGAGTGCAAAGTTGTCAAAGTTAAAAAGTTGCATTACAAAGTTCTCATCTTCACGGAAGCTCACCTACAATTTAGATCCGACTATTTCAGAACTTGAGATCCAAGAAGAAGCAAGTACAAATATGGTAGCTGAGGACCACAGTCAATTCTATTAGGTTTCTTAGGACACGAGTGAATGATCGTTGGAGAAAGAGTGATGTTATATGTAGAGCCCTTCCCCTTTTTCCACAAATCATTTTAGTGAACCCGAATTTTTTTGAGAATGCTACATTTTCTGGTTTGGAGTCCTTTAGAGTCATAGATCTAGATTGCATCTTGAATTAGTGAAAGTAAACCTAGGGTTTCTTGCATCTTGCATAATTAGTGAAATTAAATTTAGGGTTTCCTATTTTTGCATTAGTGAAAGTGCATATAGGTTGCATTTTTTTCTTTCTTGGATCATTACATTTCATTGAAAAATTGAAAAGTGCATTGTTCATTCTCTTAATAGCATTGAAAATTGAAAAGCATTTCATTTGAAATCTTGCATTCAATTTCTTGTTAGTCATTTCTTTTCTTTGCATCCATTTGCATCATTTTTTGTTTCCAAATATCAGGCCCTTGTTTAGGAAACCTGAGAAAGTTGTTATCAAGCCATAATTTTTTGTTTTTTCCCAAAAAAAACCTTCGTTAGGACTAAAACGTCCTTCTTGGCATCTTTGTCCCTCTCAAGTTTTTCTACTCAGAATCCTTCTCTCTGTTGTTTTCTTCCTATTTCAGTCTATGGAACTTTAGAATCTCATCGGGAGGAATAAAATTCCCTTACTGGCATCTTAGTCCCTATTGACTTTGACTCTTCAGTTTTTAGGGTCTAAAATTACTTTTCTATATTTTTGTGAGCTTCTTTTAGTTTGGTGTTTCAATCTCCAGAATTGTTTTTATTCCAATTTCTTTCATTTTCAAGTGTATTTGCAAGCATAGGACATTGTGTTCATTGCATTTTTCATGGTTTATCCCTTGTATGAGTTGTATTACTTGGTTTCTTATTGCTAATACTATGATTAGATGAAGTGCGAGACTCATGGCATCCCACGATAAGACACTCCTTGTGGATCTTGGGTTATCAAGCTCTCTTACTTCTTGTATTGGCACTAGTTCACTAGGTATGGAACATACCTTTGACACCTACTTTTCCATTCCCACCTTAGCTACAAGAATTATGCCAAGTATTCAAGAAATGGTTGATCATATTCCTCAAGAAAACATAATGAAAATGCATAAAGACCTAGCCCATTTACAAGATAGTGTGAGTACTAAAAAATTTTCCAACACTGATATACCTACCATAGATAGTATTCACTACATGATGGAAAGTGATGAAGGACACGAAGTTGTTCCTAACATAGCTCATATGTCTGGAAAACACCTTCCTTCCACCACTAATGGTGCTCAAACTTCAAAAAATGTGCAAGGAGAAAATCAAAATCCTCTCTCTTCAACCATAGCATCCATTCCCACCTACAGAACTCAAGTGACCAAAACGATGCAATCAACTAGTAATATCCTTCCTACCTCACACATTTCCACTAGTGCTCCTTATGCCTATGTGGCATCTAATCTCATACCTCCTCCCACAAGAAATCCATTCATTTTTCCTTCCAACACATACACACCACCACCATATTCACTTGAATCTCACACCACAAGTAATGATCCTATTATTAACCACCTTTTACAAAGCTTTTCATCCCTTCAACACTAGGTTTCTACCATAAATAAAAATCAAAATGGTCCACCTTCATACTATGTCATGAGTAATCCATTAGCCTTGGAGATATTGAGAACTCCCATGCCACAGGGTGTAGAGATCCCTATATTTGAGAAATATGGAGGAAAGGGAGATCCTACTAATCATTTGAATGCCTTCACTAGTTTGTGTAGTGGCTTTATCCTTAAGGAATTTTTTTTAGCTAAATTTGTTCCCCGATCCTTGAAAGACATGGCCTTGGACTAGTTTTATGCATTACTGAATAACTCAATTCATTCATTCAATGAAATTGTTCATTAATTTATTAACCATTTCCAAGTGCACATGGTTCTTGAGATGAAATTGGTTGATTTGATGAAATGCAAGAAAAATGAAGGTGGAAAAGTCACTGACTTTATTTCATGTTACTAGTCACTTTATTCACAAATTGGTGTGAAGGTTCCTGATTCTCACCTCCAAAAGATGTTCATAGAAAACTTACACAAAAAATAAGGTAGAAGATCACAATGATACATTTTTCTTCCTTCATGCACCTATACATTGCCCTTTGAGATTATCAAAATGCTATAAGTGCTAGTGAACCAAAAGATACCCCTACTCATCTTGAAAATGTTTGAAAATTCAAACCAAAACACTTATCAACTTTTCAAAAGATAACATAAGAGTTTCCTTCAACTAAATTCCACCTCTCAACCTACACAACCCATTGATAACCAAGTAGCCACTATAAAGAAGAGTAATCCTTATATATTTGGGGATCTACAAAGACAATTTACTCCCTTACCTAACACCCTTCATAACATCATGACCCAACTCTTAAAAAAAAACATGCTTACCTTACATCTCATCTAACCCCTTGACCCTAGCAAACCATTACCTCCGAGCTTTAGATACAATGTCTATTATGCTTATCACCAATAAAAAGGACATGATACAAAACAATTCAAGCGTCTTAAACATCTTGTGCAAGACCTCATTGATTCCAATCATATCCTAATTGGAGGTGTGAATGACAAAGGTAATAATTATGTAGCTCCTCCGAACCAAAACTTGCAAATATTTACAAAATCCCATGCCCAACCATAATATTTCATTGTTAAGGCTAGCAAAACTAAGCCTGATGTGATGAATGTTGACACAAATAATGAAAATATGAGTACTCAAGAACAAAATCCTATGGATGATGATGAAAAAAATCCTATGGATGATGATGAACAAAATCCTATGGATACTGATGAACCAAGTCCTATTGATACAATTATATGAGTGGTTGACATTGAAGCTCATAGTAAGAAAACCATTAACATTACTTTTTCTTTAGAAGAAATAGTTAAACATGCACCTAATGGTCATCTTTACATAGCCGACATAATCAATAATAATTCCACTCTTGGGATTTTAATTGATCCCATCCATGGAGAGAATGTGATCATAAAAGAACTCTTATATGCACAGGAACTCACTCAAGATAGATATGATAAACCAAAAGAATGGATTAAAACACATGATGGGTTTCCTCCTACTGCGATGGGCTCGAACACACTCCCTTTATAATTAGGACTAAAGAAATAAAATGTATCATTCTCTATAATCTCTAATTCAGATGAATTTCATGTGAAGTTAGGCTACAAATGGCTTCGCTCCATGAATGTAGTCCCATCTGTAGTCCATAAGTGCTTAAAGTTTCTAGTTGGCAATGAAATATTCACCATCAACCATAGTTTCTTTAGACCCTTGTCTTCCAATGGAAATTTATCCTTAGAATATTTTTTGCATGAGCCCATGGAACCTATAAGATAACTTGAAGGATTCCTTTTCCTCTCCTACCAAAATTCAAAGAAAAATGCATTTTCAGGCTATCGCTTGAAAATTTTCCTCCACCCATGCTTGAACCTCCACCACCTAAACAAGACAATGCTGAGCCTAAATATATTCCAACAAACCAAGAACCATCCATAAAAACAACCTTACCTATTTCCAACAAGAGACCTAGAAAGAACCAAACAAGTCTTAATCTACCGCCTAGAAAATTTATAAAGCAAAAGAGAAATTGGTTGAACAACCTTCCATGGTTTCTGCCATTCTTCCCTGACAAGAAGAAAAGGAATCTATGGTTGGTCCACCCACTCCTACACTAAATGAAAATCATAATAAAATAAATCACAATGTTAGAGAGCATAGGCATAGGCATTGTGCTATTGCCCGAAAGATGAATAACGAGAAGAACATAAAAAATCTAAATCTAAACTTCATAGAAGCAATAAATGATGAGCCTCCTCTCTTACCAAAAATTGTAGATTCACCACAAAAAGGACCTGAACCTTCTATGGATATTATCATTCATCCTCCTATTGTGGTTAAAATGGATGATGATGAGGAAATAGTTAAAATCAATGAGGAAGTGTATAATGAGTTAAAAAGTTTATTTTCCTCATCCATGAGCTTAAACGATAACAACCATGATGATCCTCATAAACCGAGCGATTCACCATGTGTTGAACCTGTTGATTCTCCTAGTACTGCACTTGATGTGACCCCTCTTGTTGGTGATTTGGATTCCACATATACTAAACAATACTGGGATTTAGATGATCTATTGGATTGTTGATCTGCATGTGCCTTACTAGTCATTTTATTTTTCTTTTCACTTTCTCTTGCTTGTTCGTATTGTGATACCCCATGATTTTCTATTTGACGTTTCTCTCTCTTTGTGCATTCCTCTATTTGTACCTTCATTCTTCTCTATGTCATAAAATTTTCACTTTTCAATTATATTTTCACTCATCTTGTATTTTCCTTTTGGGGATGATGCATGGCGTTGAGACACACTATGTCTCTTCCATGTTGACCCAAAATATTTTTCTTTTCATTTCACTTTTTTCTTTTGTTTTCCTTTTGGGGATTATGCAAAGCGTCAAGACACCCTATGACTCTTCCATGTTGACCCAAAAAAAATTTCTTTTCTTTTCATTTTTGAAATGTGTTTTCCTTTTGGGGATGATGCAAGGCATCGAGAGACCCTATGTCTGTTCCATGTTGATCCAAAAGGATTTTTATTTTTTTTCTCTCTTTATGTCATTCTTCTAGTTCTATGTGTATTTGGGGAATGTTGATAGTTCCAAGTTCTTTAATATAATTTCAGCAAAGACATATACTATCCCGGAATCCATAGACCCCTTGTGTGTTTCTAGGGGGAAACCCTCTCTTTTGTTTCTTTTCCATGTTTGTATACTTTAAAGTAATTGCTCACAGTGTATTTTTAGTAATTCCTTTAAATTGGGGGCATACATTGGCATTATTTTGGAATTTTCATTTTCTTTTCCATGTTCCTTGATGTGATTTTCATTCTTCATAGGATGTGCTTTCCTCTTTGTGGTGACATTGGGAGTAATATCCTTCAAGAGTGTGACCTATCTCAGCATATTATATTCCCCTTAGTGGTGGTGTGACACACTACATCCCCTATGTGGTGAGTCTTTTATCCTTTGGATGGTCCTTGAGGAGTCTAGTTTATGGTCTAATTATTGATAGAGTTTGTTATCCATTTGTTGTAGTTTTCATAGATTTTGATGCTTGGATGTTGACCTTTCTATGATTTATCCTTAAAACTAGAGACTTTGGAAATGAAATTATTTTCATAGCTTTTAATGATATTGACATGTCATATGAACTATCTATGTTAATTTTGCATGTGATTAATGAATGTCGCTTTGAGATAGTTACATATATGTAGTTGTTGTGTGTACTAACATTGTCATGCATATATAGTTAGAGGCATGCAACTAAGGAATATTCTTCCAGTTGGACATTCACCATACCGGTCAACAAGGTGGTCATTTAATAGAGGAAAGACTCTCGATGATGAAAATATTCCTCACTCAAATCAAACTGTAACCACCTTGTAATGGTCTTAATTGTATATTGATCAAATGCATGGATTACTTCTATTCTAGATTTGCATTAAGGAAAAAATGCCTAATAGGTTTTGTGCGTGCGTAGCCACCTCTCCACTTTCTATGCTTTCCCTAATATGGCATCCTTTGAATCTGTTGCAGTTGACCACCTTGCTAGGTTTTAGTGGAAACTTCTATAAATAAGACTCTGATGCTCCTTCTGGGGTTTTAATCTAAGGTTTCTCAATCTGATGATGTACTCGCACTGTTAAGTTTTTCAGTAATACAGTCATGTTGCTCGATTGTACTCATGTTTTTCAATGAATGAAATGAAATTATAAGTTTGTGCATCTGAGTTTACATTAGTTTTAGGGGATACTCATCCAAGGGATCCCACTTGGTGAGTATTTCATCCTGTACCTTAGTTTAGTTTAGTTGTTATTTTTTGTTCAGTAATTAGTTAAGAATCTAGCACTGTTTGTTCTTGCAGCCACTAGAATTCTATTCTATGATTGTTCCTGCAACCAAACGAGACAGAGTAGTTTCTTATTTGTTCACTTAGATTTTCATTTCTGTCATGCATTTTAGTTTAGTTTAGTGATTGGTTGATGCTCAACACTTATGTTATTTGCTTCCAAGCAATTTAATTTCACCATTGTCTCTTTCTTAGTTGTAGGATGAATATGGCTACTTTGGATTCCTAGTGTACATAGAGTGTTGACCCATTTCAAGTTTATGTCCTTGGGTTGACAATTTAAATGCACCTTCATGATGATTGAAATAGCTATTCAGGTTAGATGTCCAATCTTTGAATCACACCTGTGAAGGATTAGTTGTTGAATCATTATAGGATGTCGATAGTCCTCTCTTAGAGACATTAGGAATGATGTCTATTAAGAGTAAGACCTCGCATGAACTAAGAAGAATCCCTTTGAACATCTCTCTTTCTTATTCTATTGCATTTTTCCTTCTGTCCCTATTAGAGTCATAGAGGTATGACTTTGATATGGACCCCCTGGGGCTCACCTAGTGAACACCTAGTTTCACTAGCCCATTTGAGCATGTATTTCATTTTTTTCCATATCATAGTCATGGGGGTATAACATTGATATCGACCTTCTAGGGCTGACCTAGTTGACAACTAGTTCCCACTAGCTCTCGTGAGCATGTGTTTTATTTGCATAGTAGACAGTGCATTCCACTTGTAAACCCTCTTCAAGCCTAGACCTAGTCCACCATGCTGGATGACAAATCGAAGCTTGACCTGTTGTAGTTCTTTTCTTTTTTCCTTTTTCTTGTATTTTATGGTGTATTTTTGCTATCTGATTTTGGATTCATATATCATCTGCGAGCATGTTCCTTTGTGCCTATGTTGGTTCTCCATAGGATCATAATCCTAGGGGCTTGGTCGCCTTCATGATTGTTGTCATCCTATCTTATTAAAATTTCTACATTTGAACCCCTCTTGATTGGGTGGTTGGCTACTTTCATGTGAGTTTGAAGCAAGTTCACCCTCTCACTAAAGTGGGATCTAAATGTAGTGTAGTAAACTTCATACCCTTGCATTTTCACATTTGTTTGGGCCCACCTTACTTTATTTATCCTTCTTTATGGCTTAATTGGTCATATTTTGTGTCCACAAGCCCTACACATGATATATTTTTTTGGTTAATCCCAACATTCTTGAATGCATAAGTGATCTCCTAATGACTTTGATTGGTGTGTCCCTAATTTTTGGTCGGGAATAAAATAGCACTAAGGGTGTCTTTGTCTCCCTAAGATCTTAGGACCCTAATTTTGAGGTATCTTATTTGGGCCCCCTTTTGGTGTCTATGCCCCAAGTTTCATCACTTGGGACTAAGACGCCACCTAAGGTGTCTTAGTCCTCCTTGAGTAATTTTTGAGATTTAATTTCAAATTCTGGTAGCATTTAACCTCCTCCATTTAATGAATTCATATGTCGACTTGGTGATATGATTTAGGGATATTAAGCCTAGATAAGTATAAATACAAGCTTCATTCTCTAATTTTGTCCTAACAAGATATCTAAGCATTCATAAGGAAAATTTATGAGATCAAGAGTACTCAAGAGCAATTTTTTAGGAATTTGGAGCCATCATCAAGATTCAAGGATCATGTCAAAGGCTATTCTTGTATCATGTGTGTTGTTGTGCTAAAATTTGTGATGTAAGGTTTTGATTTGAGCAAGCAAGAAATTCAAGATCTATCAAGCATTTCAAGATCCATATCCATTGCAACCATTGGACACAAGTTTGTAGCCTTTACAAGGGCTTGGTGAGTTGTAGCATTGCATGTTGCTCATTCACCATTTCCTTCATCTTTTCTATTTCATTTCAAGGTTTAATTACCAACAAGGGGTTTGACAAAGGAAATCCTTGATTCACTAACAATTAACAAGTTTTTCTCTTCTTGCATATTTGTGTTTGTAGATCTAGGTTGAAGACTTGAAGATCACTTCAAGTGAAAAGTTCTCAAAGTTGCATTGCAAAGTTGTCATCTTCACAGAAGCTCACCCACAAGTCAAATCTGACTGTTTCAGAACCTGAGATCCAAGAAGAAGCAAGTACAGATCTAGGAGCTCAGGACCACATTCAAAATTTTCAAAAATTCAAAGTGGGACTAAAATGCCATCTTGTGCATCTTATTCCTCCACAACATATGTTTTAGAGATTCTTCAGGATTATGTTCTGATATCTAAAGCTTTTGTGTTTTCCCTAAGAAATAGCAGTGGGACTAAAATGCCATCTTGGGCATCTTAGTCCTCTAAGGCATATTTTGGCAGTCTGTTTACATTTCCAAAATACTCATTACATCTCCATGCTTCGCAGAAACACATACCCTAGCTTGGAATTGTTCATTTTCAGAATTTACATCTCTCATTTAGCTTATTTTAGGTTGTTTGCATATCATAGTGTGTTTTCTAACATTGTCTGTTCCAAGCATTTGCTTGGTGGTGAACCCCTTAAAGCTGAAAAGAACACCCCCTCCTGAGTCCTCCTAATTGTGTATTGGATCACCTTGAGATGTTGATATTAAATCTTATTAGGGTTCTTAAGACATGATTGAATGATAGTTGGAGAAAGAGTGATGTTCTATGTAGAGCCCCTCATTTTCCACAAATCAATATGCATGAAAACCCTAGCCTTAAGTGTGTCTAGGACTAGGAAATTTGAAACATGATGTAGTACTATTATAATGTGTAAGAATATCATGCAAGAATGGAAATATAGAGATGAATGACTCACTTGTGATGATCTCTAATCACCCCAAATGAGTCCTAATGATGCATGTACCTTCCTTAAGTCGAATGTAGAGTGATAATGGAGGATGGAATAACTTATGAAACATGTCTTTAGGCTTGGCTTGATGGCTAGTTGCATCTCCCCAACCTTGAATTGATGATGATTCACCATAGAGAACCATGATCAACCCTTGACAATATTAGATCTTGAATGAAAGTGAGCTTGAAGACCTACAAAAAAAATTTAAAGCTACTCCAAAGAGTCAACTTCACTTGCTCTTGAAACTTGAATGCTCTTCTGAAAGATTCTCAACACTTGACTCTTGAAGATGCTTGCTCAAAAATTCTTAAAGATTGATAAAAATAACTTAGAAGCTTTCTTTTGTAGGTATTAACACCTAATTGACCATTATTTAGATCCCAAAGGTCGCTATTCATAAAAAAAATGAATTAAATTGATAAATTATTGGTCAAGTTTGAAAAAGACACCAAATGGGACTCATTTGCCACCCTTGGAGAATGGGTCCCACGTAAGGGGACTCATTTTCCCAAGGTTGTGAATGAGTCCCACCTTAGATTTTTGAGGTGTTTTTTTCTATTTTTTTTAGGATTTGACTGATTTTATAAGATTTTTGAGTGAAATGGGCCTTGGGATCCAAAATAATGGGCCCTAGGGCCTATAAATGATGATTTAAAGGGTAATTAATGGAAGGGTACCCAAGATAGGTCCAAATTAGACCAAGAATTGTACTATCTCTAAGAAGGGAGTATTATTTTGGTGGTCACATAAAGCCCCCACTTTAGCAACCATATGACTATATGTGTATATGCAAGCTAAAGGACTCTAAACAGTACACCCTATCTCATTCATGATGTGAGAGAATGAAGCCCCTAGTGTAGTTATCTGCAAAATAACAACATTAGCAACCAAATACTTTAGCATGAATTCATTAGTTGTCCAAAAATCCACTTATCTAACTTCTAGAAATCGAATTTGAGGGTAGGTGTATGCCCCCCTTGATTTTGCTTGCTTTACAGAGGTGGAATCAAGGTAGCAATCTAGCCATGTCAAATAGGATAAGTCATATCATAGGGAATTTCCAAGTACCATACCACATAATAATAGATAGTTGATGATTTTGGGAGTGGAGTTATGATTCCAACACAACCAAAGGTGTCAAAAATAGAGTTCACTAGCACTCCTTATATTGATTTGATTAAAATGCACTTTTTAAACCTAATGTAGTAAAAACCCTAATTTCAAGTTACATAAGAGAAAAAAGTGAAGTAAATTGCAACTTACTTTATCATTTACCTTGTTGTAGCTTGAAAGTGATTGAAGAATGGTGAAATATTCCTAGCAGATGAGATTACAGGCCTACAAGACTAGACATGCTACATGACGAGGTGGCCCACGGTGAACACTACTATCAAGTGAGTTGATTTTTTTGCCTTCGCTTTTTTTTTACATAGTGATTTTATGATTTTTACGCATTTCTAGGTTAATCTAGGGCCATGGAAGAAAATTTCACAAAGCATCCCATTTATTTGCAAAGTGTCCCTTTCTTTTGGGAAGTGTCCCACTATTTCACAAAGTGTCCCATTTCTTCCTGAAGTGTTCCAAAAGGGGTGTAAAGTATCTAGGTCCTCTAGGAAATCACACTAGATAAGCTTTAGCACACTTTTATGATTGTTGATGTAAAATTTTGAGAGTTTAGAATGGTTATAAGACATTTTTTTTGCATTTTTCATTTTTGTTAGGTCCCCACCCATTCGCGGTAGTGTTTGGGTGGTAGGCAGATCAATATTTTGAGAGATTTAGCCCCCACTCTCTTAGTGGAGGACACAAAGCTGTTACAAACTATAGGATTCTACTAGGCATACCTCATGCCCCCCATGAGGTACCATGATGCGATGTTGATGGTGCTAGTAGAGTGTTATGATGTTGATACATGCACTTTTTACTACAATTGAGTCATCTGACATTTTGGTTAGATGCAAATAGGACCTAAGGAAAGACCCTTCTTTAGGAGATCAATGTAGAGTGCTTAGAGACTAGGTGATTCTATATGGTTCACTATAGAGGATGTTGTCTATAGTGACTTTGCGTACTTGGATGATGATATACCTCCAATCTCTAATGCGGATGATGTCGGTGCCACAAATGATTATGAGGAGTGGTGGATAGTATCACAACCAACTCTCATGTTTTCTATGGAAAATTCGATATATGATGCAGGACCACTCCCAGATGAGGGAGATGAGGTAGAGGATAGGGCCGGGGAGACATGCTACAAGGCTGAAGACATATTTATAGATGTCATAAATAAGGATTACGATGAGGATGCAGATCCTGACTATGACAATCGAGATATAGGAGATGAGGAGGATGATGAGGAGGACCATGAGCAGGATGAGGATAAGGACGAGCAATCCATGAGTGAGGGTGGTGAGTTCGAAGATGCGGATCTAGTAGGGCATGAGTTGAGAGAGCCCTCTCCCATTCGTATGACTAGATCATGAGCAACTGTTGTAGTAGGCACTAGTACCCATAGTCATGGAGAGGTTAGCACATTCCACATGCTCGCTGCATAGGATGAGGCTGATTTTACATAGCGTGAAAGAGATATAGGTGATGATATTTTACTTATTGCTATACTTTATGCTTATGCCTATGTTTTATATATATATATATCATGATGCATGTACCATTTATTGATTAATTTTATTTTGCAGGATCTATGAGAAATTTTTGGGATCTCTATCACAAGTGTCTACAAAGATAGTGCCTCCATCAGTCAACGAGGAGGCCAAAAACTCAAACTATGTGCCTCCACCCATTTTGGATTAGGACCTAGAGTTGTTTAGGCCATATGTCAGACTGCGAGCATCATATGAGAGTTTGAGGAGGCATGTCCACTAAGATGATGTTACCCCAGAGGCACAGTCATCTCAAACCCCATCAGAGTTCATGAGACTAGAGGTAGAGGTAGCTAGGCTACAGGCGGAGAGAGACCAGATAGCAGGAGCACATCAGGAGGCCCTTGGATAGATATAGGGCTTAGAGTTTTCTCTGGGTACACTTAGTAGATCATGGTCATGATTGCACTCCACCTTCTCTCAACACACTACTACTAGACAAATGTGAGCACCAGATCCTGAGGGATTTAGTAGTCATAGGCCTCAGTAGTATTGTATCTATTGATGACATGTACACAAAACTTTGATATATATATGACAATTTTATGTTTTATTACTTTTTTTACGTATTGAATGTTAAATGGAAATTTGATTAATTAAATAACCTTTGTAAGATTATTTAATGTTCATGTCTTCATGTTTTAACATTACCCTTGTGATCTAATAAAAAATTACTTTAGTTTCTCTTAGATGCAACATTGTGATTAAGTATGTTATGCTAAATTAAATGTAGCTATGATCTATTTGAAGAACATTAAATGCATATAAGAATCTAATCTAACACACCATAAAATATAAGCTTGAATAATATGAAAAACCTAAAGTAATCAATTAAAAATGAATTAAATAATCACTTTAGTGTTCAAGAAACCCAAAACACCATTTTTCAAGAGCAAAGCAATGTGAGAGTATGCGAAATATCATCCTCTAACTCTAAAATTGTTGCTTTATCATTCATACTATTCAAGGAGATTAGGCATAATACCGGAACAAATGTGCAGTATTGATAGGTTCTTTCAAGGGTGTGCCATCTAATTTAGTTAAGGTGTATGCACCAAACTCAAAAGAATTATTAATTATGTAAGGTCCTAACCAATTAGGACTAAACTTCCTTTTTTCATTTGAGTCAACATTGACATTAAGCTGATTTTCAGATAAGACTAGGCCACCTTTGTTGAACATGTGAGGGATAATTTTTTTATTGTAAATGGACTGTCTTCTTTTATGATAAGAGAAAAGATGCTCAAGAGTGTTGATGCACTGTTCATCGAGCATTTCAAGTTGATGAAATCATTGTTCTTTATAATGTTTGTCATTAGTAATCCCTAGAAGAGGAATTCTTAAAGTAGGAATCTCTAACTTGAAGAACATTATTGCCTCACTCGCATAGACAAGATTATAAGGTGTAGTTCCTGTAGATGATTTAACACTTGTGTGATAGGCCCATAGCACATATTTTAATTCCATGTGACAATTCTTATGATTCTTGTTAATAGTTTTCTTTAGAATTTATTCGATAGTCTCATTAGTTGATTCAGCTTGACCGTTAGATTATGGGTAAGAGGGTGTTGGGAAGCAATGTATGTTAAATGTTTCTAAGAACT
The DNA here is from genome assembly GCA_007115665.2 of Sequoiadendron giganteum. Classification (NCBI taxonomy): domain Eukaryota; kingdom Viridiplantae; phylum Streptophyta; class Pinopsida; order Cupressales; family Cupressaceae; genus Sequoiadendron; species Sequoiadendron giganteum. The sequence goes on along the minus strand of CM021100.1, from coordinate 485,331,162 downwards.
TTTTCACATCATTATTTTTAATTTTTGTACCATTATCAAAGACTAATGTATAAGGAAGTCCAAAGCGACCAATAATGTGTTCTAATATGAAATGACATATCACATTAGTTGTTGTTGATCTAAGGGGAATGGCTTCTACCCATTTTGTGAATTAATCCATCACAATTATTATGAATGTATGTCCAGGTGAAGAGGGGGGTGATATTTTTCCTATAATGTCCAAACTCCAAACTGCAAAGGGCCATATCAAGACTTGAGCTTGCAATTCACAAGCACGAGCGTGGATCAAATTGTTGTTCTCTTGACATTTGTGATTTTTTTCTACATAACCAGAATAATCTTGTTCCATGCGTCTCCAATAGTATCCAATGAAGATAAGTTTTCAAACTAATTTTGTTCCTCCAAAATGACTTCCAGAAGCTCCTACATGAGCTTGTTCAAGTATCGTGGGGATTTCAAATTTTTTAAGGCATCTAAGTAAGAGACCATTGAATGATCTCTGATACAACACACCAGTGAGAATTATGTACCTAGATACGAGGTTTCATAAGCGAGCTTGAATTTTCTTTGTTGTTTTCTTGGGAAAGGTACCATCTTTAAAATAGTTAAATATTGTATCGTACCATTCACTCAAGTCTTCCTTGGTTGTTTCTAATATTTCCTCTATTTTATCATCAATTGATGGTTTCATGATTGGTTGAATAGTAAAGGTAAACTCCTTTGAAGGATCTTGAGGTGATATAAGAGAAGTTGCACTTTCCATTGCATCCACATGCTGATTATATTTTCATGGGATGTTGTCAATGGTAAATGATTCAAAATTTTCTAACAAATTCATTGTGAGATCCTTGTATTTTGATCATTTTTCATGTTTATCTTGATTACTAATTGTGAATCACTGAAGAGCTTAATGTATTTCACACCCATGATTAAAGCAACACACAACCAAAGCAAGAAATGCTTCATACTCAACAATGTTGTTTATACATAGGAAATTTAACTAATATGACAAAGGAATAGGCTTTCTTGTAGGTGGAATTATTATAATCCCAGTGCTAGAGCCCATTCTACACTTAGATCCATCAAAGTATAATTCCCATGAATTAGTTTCGATTATGAGCACATTATCATTGGGGAAAGAATCTTCGCTAGGAAATGCCATAGGAGAAGGGGCATTAGGCAATTGGCCGGCCAAGGCTTGAACTTTAATTTATTTTTGTGAAATAAACTTAAGGTCAAACTCAGTCAACAACATAACCCATTTAGCTAGATGTCTTAATAGGCTCATTTTATTGAAAAGATGTTTGAGAGAGTCACATTTTATCATCATTTTTATTTCAACACTCAAGAATTAATGTCTCAACTTACTGGTAGCAAATACAAGAGCCAAAAATTGTTTTTTGGTTATTGTATATCATTTGTCATAATCAATCAAAGTTCGATTGATGTAATAAATAGGATTTTCTTTACCACCTTCATCATGTTGAGCCAACAATGTTGCAAGAGCATGGGCTAATGGGGCTGTGTAGAGGATGAATGGTTTTTTTTGTATAGCGGGTTGTAAAATAGGTGGAGTTGCAAGATATTCCTTCAAACTCTCAAAATCATATTTACAATCCTCATTCCAATTGTGGGATGCCAAATCTCACATATTGGTTATATGGACTAGCATCCTCATAGAATAACATATACCATTTACTACAAACAAAATGCTGAAACTAAACAAACATGTAATGGAGAAAAGGCAATACAACCTATTCTATGATGGATTGTTGCCCTCCATGAAGATGTGAGAGAGCCCTTTCCCAATACCTTTCTAAGCCAAATGAGATAGACAATGAGTTGCTATGAGCTCAAGTTGCCTATAGTTTTGATGCCTTCAAAGTGTATTGTTGAAATGAGAGAAAATGGCTTGCATTTATAGGAAAAGTTGATAGAAGAGAGGCCAAAATTAGGCAATGTGGGACTAAATCCCATCCAATAGGATAGAGACACTTGTCATAATGGGATTGGTCAAAGATTGTGCAAGTTTTGGCCAATGTGCCCATTCAAATTTAAAAAATGTCAATAAATGCATGTTGTTGAGGGTTTTGGGGGGAATAATCTTTGTCCAAAAAAGTCAAAGATGAGAGTTATTGAGGGAAAATAACTCTTTTTAATAAATCAATAAATTGATTAATTGATGCAAGTGGGTGGGTTAGTTAGGAGTTTAGATTTGACTCTAGTTGAGTCCAAAGCTAGAGAATGATAATCATGATTTAGAAGTTAATTAATTTAGATTAATTAACTTAGGGGATTTTAGGGATTTGACATTTGATTAAATCAATTTGATTTATTAAATCAAATGAGAAGAACATAAGGATTAAATAATTTGATTTATTTAATGAACCTTAGGAAATTAATCAATAAATTGCTTTAATTGATTAATAGAAGAAATGAATGTTAATTTGTATGATGCATGATTGTTATTTTTGCATGTCTACATTTTCCCCTCTTTGAAGCAATGTACTCGTTGCATTGGTTCAATGAATGATGCCATTGACATTGAAATTTAAAAAAAATTCAGATTTTTCGGATGCCCCAACGAAAATAAGTACGTTAGTACATTGCCCCCTCAAGAGATCGAGCGAAAAGATTCAATTTGAGGTGGATCTCGTGACAAAGAGGTTCAAAATGGATGTATGGATTGTGAGACTATATGATCTATATGATAATGATGATAAAAATGAGATGTTCGGAAGATGCTTAGAATAACAAATCTATATTATTTTAAGCATGTTAAGTGATTATGCGATGCATGTGAGATGGATGATGTTGTCCTGATATGATGGTATGACATGATTATGCAGAATGAGAATACGGATGCAAGATGGATGCATTGTTAGCGTGAAAGAAGATAGAAGAATGAGAGGGATGAACCCTTAAATTCAAGAAGATGAAGAAGTCCAACAAGTCTGCTAGTCATCAAGACTCCATTAGATATGACGATGAATGATGATGATGTGTTGCTTATCCAGGGATGGGAGAGAGCGTACCTTTCTTTATGTTTGATAACACACGTAGGTGCGATGCAACAAGGTATTAAGAACCAGGATGGCGTTGCGCCTAGTGTGATGGACTTTGACTCGACAATCAGATAGGAGAAATCTTGTTCACACTTGACAAACATAACCTTATTCAGAATGCAGTTCAGAAATTCCAGACATCTCGGGCCAAAACATAAGAAGGCAAGCCTTCTTATGTGGTCAACAAGATACCTAAAACATCCTTCCTAAAAACAAAACAAAGTATGCATGACGAAGTTATTTTACAAGAATATCCAACAAGCACAACAGATAAAAAGATAATGATCGTTGCCCCATTCCTTTCTCTCTAAACCTGTTTTGTTTAGGCATCATCGAGAGGTCCTTGGAATGAGCACAAAATAAGATAAGTCAAAAAGACCAAATAAAGTAAACAAGCAAGCTAATGTTCTTCGTATCGCTAGCCAAGACTAAACTACTGTGGGGTACCTGATGCTTATGTCCATCATGGGAAAGTTTCATCCTAGGACATGTAGTGACCAGGGTTTTGGTGGGACTGATTGGGTGATAAGCTATTGATACTCTGAGTTGACCAACTTGCTGACTTACTGACTTAGACCTTCGAGACTTTGACGATTAGGCGTTCACTTTAGAACCTGCTAAACTTGCTTCTAACTAACTCACCAAAGGGTGAAAGCAATGATGATTTATTATGAGTGATGACAATCACAGGTGAAAGCGAGATGAAATGGATGCACCATTTTGGTTTTTTCAAATCTTTTGAGGCTGTTTTTGGAATTTTTCAATGTTTTACAAATGTTTTTGGTATTTTCAAGATTTTACGATGAACATACTAACTTAAAGACCTATCTTAGGGGTCTCGGGAGCTAATCCATAGATTAGCCTTGCCTACGTTATACACGCAGACACCACGTAGTTTGACTAGTG